>CAUYLG010041036.1:0-243427 GCA_963573385.1 Cacajao melanocephalus | reverse complement strand
TCCTCAGTATTTTATTCTCTTTGTAGCAATTGTGAATGGGAGTTCGCTCTAGATTTGGCTGTTTGTCTGTCATTGGTATATAAGAATGCTTGTGATGTTTGCACATTGATTTTGTATCCTGAGACTCTGCTGAAGTTGCTTCAAACTTATGGTGTCTTCTTTATGGAAGGGTGGAGATAAACTATGTCATGATCTCAGATAAGTGTACCAGGCAGGTAACAGCAAGGAAATTAATGAAGACAGCTGGATATAAATGTATTAGTCAGCTTGTCTGTCATAACAAAAATGTGGGTGGCTTAAACAACAGATGTTTTAAACAACAGGCATGGTTGGGTGGCTCAAACAATAGGCATATTTGTGTAGCTTAAACAATAGACATTTATTTCCTGATAGTTCTGAAGAGAATTGCTTCTCTTCCCTTTTCTGAAGATCAGCGTGTTGGCAGAATTGGTTTCTGTTGAGGTCCCCCTTCTTGGTTTGCAGACATCCAGTCACCTTCTTACTATATCCGAACAAGGCCCTTCTTCTATGTTTTGCAAGAAGGAGAGATCTCTGTTATCTCTCCCTCTTCTTTTAAGGACATCAGTCCAATAAGATTAGGACCCCACTCCCATGACCTCATTTTATCTTTACCTTCTTAAAGCCTCTATTAATATAATTATATTAGGTGTTAGGTATTCAACACATGAATTTAAAGATACAATTCAGTTCAAAACAGTAAGAGCGAACAGACCTGCAAGCACATCTCTTCCAACATCAGTGAAAGAGTTGTAGAAGGAATTAGGGAAACTATTTTGAAGCCATGTCCTAAGTAAGGGGCATAACCACTGCTCAGCTCCATTTGGTTATTGACAAAGAGAAATGCCAACTCTTTTCATTTTTATGTAAAATCACTGGCTTTTTACAAGTTTGGCAAATAATTCTAAATTGTTGCAAATAATTATGCAGTCCAAACAAAGCCCTCTGTGGATCATACTTGGCCCTTAGGCTAAGTATGTCAAATTATGATTAATGGTAGTGTCAAAAGGACATATTTTAAGCACCATATAGAGCTGGATTCAAATATTGGTCCAGCCATTTATTCATAATATAATGCAGCAAATATTCACTCCCAAAACCCACCCTTTATACCTTAGATTATCTATCTTCAAAATGAGAATAATAAAAAAAATCTAATGACAAATATATTTAATTACATTAAATTATTAAGGTACTTGGGACATGGTGTTACATACCCACAAACAGTGAGGTGCCTTGAATTCACTGAAAGGAATTTTCTCATAGACTGAACAATTTTGGGGTTAATAGGAAGAGAGATGCTTCTTTTCCCTTTTCTGAACCTTATATCTATGTAAATATATGAAAAGAAGTCATCCTTTATGTCTATTCTGTCTATTGTTATCTTCTGTAGTTTTACACTTCTGTCCTTGGAAGTTAAGCAGGAAATAGCAGTTCTTTTTCCTAATTCTGCATTAGCTTTGCTGTCCTGTACTCAAAAGACATAACAAACCAGTATTGGCAATTGCCAATTGGTTTTTGTCTCCAAGAAAGGAATTCCTTTTTCCAGCAGGCCAAGTTGAAATGGGTACTCCTGTAAAGGATTTTCCCTTGAATCAAGCTGCTTCCAATCTTCAGAGCTAAAGGAGGAGATTCAAGCTCTGCAGAAATCCAAGGACCTTGACATTTGCTTTTCCATCATCTTTCAGGGACATTTTAGTTTTGGCGAGATTATGAATCTATTCTGTTCAAGAACAACTGAAAAGCTGCTCCTTGAGCATAGATCTTCAGTTTGGTGAAAGTTCAATAACATTTGTCTGAAAACATCTATAGTATTTTAATTCTCATGTGAAATTTAACATGCATGTACTTGTAATAATTCAATAAGCTCTACTACTCATACTTACTGTAAATTTGAATTTCTGTCCCAAAATTATTGGATACTAAGGAGCTAGCATAGTTGATGTCATGGTTCTAGTGACCTCTGTTTACAGTAAAATTAAGCCAGTTGGTTGTGAGAAAATAATTAAGAAACAATGTTTCAAAAGCGGAAAAAATTCTGTGCACATATATTTTTTTCCCTTATCAGTAATATATTTCATTTGGTTAGTGTAGTGTCAGTATAATTATTGCTATTATATTCAAAGTGGAGGTAATTTACATGAAAAAATATGTTTATATTTTTGAAATATTAAAGAGTAAAAACTCATTAGATTAATGAAGGATTGCACACACTTTTGAAATGGTAAATATTCTGATTTTAAAGTATGGTTTCCATCCTGGCCAACATGGTGAAATACTAAAAATACAAAAAATAGCCGGGCATGGTGGCACATGCCTGTGGTCCCAGCTACTCGGGAGGCCGAGGCAGAAGAATTGCTTGAATCCAGGAGGTGGAGGCTGCAGGTGAGCCAAGATTGCGCCACTGCACTCCAGCCTGGTGACAGAGCAAGACTCTGTCTCAAATAAATAAATAAATAAAAATAAAGTATAGTTTTAGAGACAGCAGTATAGTATTGGAAAATATTTAATATAATTCAAAATAGGCTTGAATATTTATAAAATAAGACACACCAGGTACCTATTTAAAAATAAACATATTCACTTACGAGTGGTATTACCCAGTTAACAATATATTAAGCTGTGCTTCCACATTATAGATAAATAAAATGTTTCTTTAATAGGTAAATAGTTATTGATAACCTTACTTAACCTCTCCTCTTCTAGAAGTTAACTCATGAAATGGAAATATACATTTCAATTAATTATAGTATACATTTATAAGATTTTTCTATGACCAGGGAAAGGGGGCAGAAGACTTAATTTTGTGTTTGTTTTCTTCAAAGTATCTTAGAGTTCAATCATTAGCTTTTAGTAGACTCCATGGTGTGGCATTCAGACTTTGCTATTATTCCAGAGCTAAGTCACGCATTCTTTCATCTTCCAGAAATGTTAATGGCTAAAGGCTCACAGCTGAGTCTCTCCTCAGGAGTTGTTCTCAGATGGAGAGAGCTGTCTCACACAAGATTATGCTTCCTTTAGAGCAGGGATGTCCAATCTTTAGGCTTCCCTGGGCCACACTGGAAGGAGAATTTTCTTGTGCTACACATAAAATAAACTAAGGATAGCTGATGAACCAAAAAAAAAAAATTGCAAAAATCTCGTAATGTTTTAAGAAACTTTACAAATTTATGTTGGGCAGCATTCAAAGCTATCCTGGGCTACAGGCAGCCTGTAGGCTGTGGGTTGGACAGACAAGCTTGCTTTAGAAGATCAATCTGTATCTAGTAATTGGTCCATCTTACTTTAATCAGAGGCATCTCTGAAAACCACCTCAGCTTCTGAGCTTGCTGTGGAATGAGCTGAGGCCTCTGTTGCAATTAATACATTTCAGTTCAGTTTCTTCCTGTACATAATTCTACTTTTCTTATGTTCTCATTAGTGTTATTTTAACAGCCCTTTCCAATAAACTCTCTGAATACAAATTTTCATTTCAGACCTTCCAGACTTCCTAGATTTCCAACCTAATACAATAACTTGGAGATTTTCAAAGGCATTATTATGTCAAGTTAAAAACACCAATCTCAAAAGGTTATATATGGTAATATTCCATTTCTATAACATACTGAAAATGATAGTTACAGAGATGCAGAGTGGTTGGGTGGTTGATGATGATTAGGAATGGTGGGGGAAGCAGGTTGGTGTGACAATCCAGAAGCAACCCAAGGGAGATCTTATTGCTGAGCGAATAGTTTTGTATCCTGTTTCTGGTATTGATTAATCTATACATATGAAAGAATGGCATAAAACTATTTACATATATTATACTAATGTCACTGTCCTGATTTGAAATTATTACTGTAATTATGTAAGGTATTGTTATTGAAGGAAATGGAGTGAAACTTGTGAACATAGAACCTCTCTAAACTATATTTTTATTTATATTTATTTCAGAATCAAAGTTTTAAAAACCTCCAAACAGTTGAAATTAGTGAGTGGATTAAAAAGTAGGAGAGTAAGAGAACAACTACAGGACTAAGTCTAGAAAAAATGAAGTTTAAGGGAATGATAAGACACAGGAAACTTGCTTTATTTACAGTCTGCTGTTTTTATTGGTTGAAGGATATTAGTAGTCATTTTTCTCTTGACTAAAGATATAACTAAGGAACGAGAGTTTAAATTGCAATTAAGAAGGTTTGGGCAAACAATTGGGAGACTTTCAGGGCTAAAAGGTAATAATGAACTAAAAGTTTAGGTCAATATTAAGAGATTGTAATTTTGTACCTAGAGATCTTATAAAATTGATATTTCCAGGGGACTTGGGAGCTAGAAGACAGAATAATTGGATAATAGATAATACTCTAATAGATCATGTATAAATACATTTTATGGTCCTCTAAATTATCTCATCCAAGAGCATGTTATTTTCTGAAATTTAGCTGGTAAATCAACTGATAATTTTTCTGCTATTTTTTTTTCCTTTTCTATGTTTTTCTCTTTATATCCTATGGCTATATCTCCAGACTACCTTTTTTTTCTTTATTTGTACCACAACATTTTTAAGTTAAAAAAAACAAAATGAGTTATTAATCTTAATATTAAAGTCCTAGTACGTAGACTTAGGACTTTTATAAACACAGACTCTTTTGTATTGAAATAAATATTAAAATAACAGTAGTGAAGAAAAATATTTCATTCATTGGTCCCACAGTTACTGTGATTATCTAAATATGCTATTGGAAATTTGTGCTAATTCATTGTTTAAGAACTAGTAGTCTACTACAGATGTAACAGATGAGGAATATTTTTAATATTTGAGAAATTCACAATTATGACCATATAATCCAACAGGCAAAAAATGGCAAAGAACATAACTCACAGCAGAGGAGATACGTGTAAATTCTAAACATGCAGAAATGCAAACTTTCATTGATAACAAAATTAATGTAAGCTAAAACACTGATGTGATAACATTTCTCTCTTGTCATATTAGTAAAGAAAGAGTCGAAGACCTTTTGTCTGTTTTAGCTGAGACACTACCTCAACAGTATGCTGAGTTCTGGGAAGGGAGACTTAAAGGTCCAGAGCTCTTCTGTGAGTCCAGGATTGACGACTTACTCGTCTGCGCAGTCCCCAACAACTTCTTGGGGAGAATCAGATTTAAGAATTATGATAAGTTAGTGTCTTTGTCTATTTTCTGTTGCTATAAAATAATACCTAAGGCTGGGCAATTTGTAAAGAAAAGAGGTTTATTTGCCTCACAGTTTTCCAGGCTATATGAAAAGCATGGTACTGGCATCTGCTTAGCCTCTGGTGGAGGTTTTTGTACTACATCAAAACATGGTGGAGAAGGTTAAAGGGAAGTGGGCACATGGAAAGAGGGACCAAAGCCAGGGGTGTCCTGGCTTTATAACGACCCACTTTATGGGGGAACCAACCCATGGCCCTGAGAACCAATCTAGTCTTGGAAGGGCAAGAACTCACTACTATGATGAGAATAGCACCAAGCCATTAATGAAGGATCCATCCCCATGAGCCACACACTTCCCACTAGGCTCCACCTCCAAACACCATTACACTGGGGATTAAATTTCAATGTAAGAAATTTAATTTTGGTGGGGACAAACAAGTAAAATCCAAATAATAGCAGTAAAGAAGTCTCTAATCAAGGTCAGTGCCAGGGAAAGGTAGAAAGGTAGGAAAAAAGATAAGAAAGAAAGAGAGAAAGAAAGAAGGAAAGAGTGAAGAAAGAAGAACAGGAAGAAAGGAAGGAAAGAAGAATGGAAGACTCTGGGAGCAGTGGGTTTGCTCCTATCCTTGAGACAGAAGTTAGGGAAAGAGAGGAAAGTAGGTGGAAGCCTATGTGGCAGCTGATTGTGAAAATGGTCCTGATTTAGCCCTCTACTTCCTGCATCTTTTTTTTTCTAACACTGCCATTCAAACATAACCTTGTCTTACAATAATAATTTTATTTAAGCATGAAGTATGGATGGCTTATCTATTGCAGTTTGTATTCCTTCCTCATCACTTGTCTTGTGGGTCTTTTGGTCTTATCTTGAGAGTGTCACTTGTAAGGAAGTGGACAATGTTGTAGAAATGACTAGAAGATAGAAATCAAATAATTTTGACCCAAAGGCTCTTTAACAACTGCCAAGGACTTCCTTATCTAAGCAAACACTGGGAACTGGAATATCTTAGCTTAAAACATTGCTACAAAATAGATAAGATTTTAACTAACTATCTACAGTAGCTACTGAACTGGTTTATGCCAAACACTGTGTTTCAGATGTTGCATATAGTGACCAGTTTCCTATTATGCTTGTCCAGACTTAGCAATAAACTGTTCGTAAAATAGACTCAAACACAATTGGACACCTTTTCTCCCTGGACTCAGGTAACCACAAGAGATTCTGTAAATCAGCAGGGATAAGCCTTGAGGCCTTGACTGAAAAGAACATTAGTGATGTGGCCAGTAATTTGCTATTTGTGTTCTAATCCATTTATAGAAACAGACAGTCCAGTTACATTTTCTACACAGAGTTTTACAATGATCAGTGAATTATACTGGGTTTCAGTCTCAAACTAACCTAAACTTTCAGTGTCGGTACTTCACATTTCTTTCCATCATTAAGAAGGTCACACACAAAAAGGCATCCACGTTACCTGAAAGCAGGAGATTAAATACAATTAATATTTTCTTTTCAGAAAATTTTTATTATTTTTTTATTTTTATACTTTAAGTTCTGAGGTACATGTGCAGAACACACAGGTTTGTTACATAGGTATACATGTGCCATGGGTGCTGCATCCCCCCCACATCACTTACATTAGATATATCTCTTAATGCTATCCTTCCCTAATTCTCCCACTCCCTGCTATCCCTCCCCAAGCCCCCCACCCACCGACAGGCCCTGTTGTGTGATATTCTCCTCTCTGTGTCCATGTGTTCTCATTGTTCAACACCCACTTATAAGTGAGAACATGCTGTGTTAGGTTTTCTGTTCTTGTGTTAGTTTGTTGAGAATGATGGTTTCCGGCTTTATCCATGTCCCTGCAAATGACATGAACTCATCCTTTTTTATGGCTGCATAGTATTCCATGGTGTATATGTGCCACATTTTCTTTATCAAGTCTATCATTGGTGGGCATTTGGGTTGGCTACAAGTCTTTGCTATTGTGAACAGTGCTGCAATAAACATACCGTGTGCATGTGTCTTTATAGTAGAATGATTTATAATCCTGTGGGTATATACTCAGTAATGGGATTGCTGGGTAAAATGGTATTTCTAGTTCTAGATCCTTGAGGAATCGCCATACTGTTTTCCACAGTGGATGAACTAATTTACACCCCCACCAACAGTGTAAAAGCATTCCTGTTTCTCCACATCCTCTCCAGCATCTGTTGTCTCCTCATTTCATAATCCACCACATAAACAGAACCAAAGACAAAAACCACATGATTATCTCAATAGATGCAGAGAAGGTCTTCAACAAAATTCAATGTCTATTTATGCTAAAAACTCTCAATAAACTAGTTATCAATGGAACTTATCTAAAAATAATAAAAGCTGTTTATGACAAACCCACAGACAATATCATACGGAATGGTCAAAAACTGGAAGCATTCCCTTTGTAAACTGGCACAAGACAAGGATGCCCTCTTTCACTATTCCTAGTAAACATAGTATTGGAATTTCTAGCCAGGGCAATCAGGAAAGAAAAAGAAATAAAGGGTATTCAATTAGGAAAAGAGGAAGTCAAATTATCTCTACTTGCAGACTACATGATTGTATATTTAGAAGACCCCATAGTCTTAGCCCAAAATCTTTTTTTAGCTGATAATTTCAGCAAAGTCTCAGGATACAAAATCAGTGTGCAAAAATCACAAGAATTCCTGTACACCAATAACAGACAAACAGAGAGCCAAATCATGAGTGAACTCCCATTTGTAATTGCTACAAAGATAATAAAATACCTAGGAATACAACTAACAAGGGACGTGAAGAACCTCTTCAAGGAGAACTACAAACCGCTGTTTAAGGAAGTAAGAGAGGACGGAAAAAAATTCCATGCTTATGGTTAGGAAGAATCAGTATTATGAAAATGGCCATACAGCCCAAAGTAATTGATAGATTCAATGCTAACTCCATCAAGCTATCATTGACTTTTGACTTTCTTCACAGAATTGAAAAAGACCACCTTAAATTTCATATGGAACCAAAAGAGAGCCTGCATAGCCAAGAGAATCCTAAGCAAAAAAAAAAAAAAAAAAAAAAAAGCTGGAGGCATTGTGCTGACTTCAAACTATACTACAAGGCTATAGTAATCAAAACAGCATGGTACTGCTACCAAAACAGAGATATAGAACAATGGAACAGAACAGAGAAATAATGCCACACATCTACAATCATCTGATCTTTGAAAAAACTGACAAAAGCAAGCAATGGGGAAAGGATTCCCTATTTAGTAAATGGTGTTGGGAAAACTGGCTAACCATATGCAGAAAGCTGAAAATGGATCCCTTATTTATACAAAAATTAACTCCAGAGAATTAAAGATTTAAATATAAGACCTAGCACCATAAAAACCCTAGAAGAAACATAGGCAATACCATTCAGGACATAAGTATGGGCAAGGAATTCATGACTAAAACACAAGGAGCTAATATCCGGAATCTACAAATAACTTAAGCAAATGTACAAGATAAAAACAAACAACTCCATCAAAAAATAGGCAAAAGGTATGAACAGACTCTTCTCAAAAGAAGACATTTATGCAGTCAACAAACAGGTAAAAAAAGCTCATCATCACTTGTCATTAGAGAAATGCAGATCAAAACCACATTGAGATACCATCTCACACCAGTTAGAATGGTGATCATTATTTTCTATTATATAGGCCATGTAAAAGAAGTATTACACTTTGGTATATTGGAGAAAAACCCAATTGAGGGGTGGTCTATAATTAGTCTTTGAGCAGTAACTGTGAGAAACAATTTTTCTCTGTTAGTGAATAAATAAAAATCCTTTCAGAAAAATTATAGAACTAATAAATGAATTCAGCAATGTTACAGGATATAAAATAAACATAAACATTGCTTTGTTATATGCAAACAATGAACAGTCTGAAAGGAAAGTGTAGAAAGAATCTTATTGAATCTTATTTATAATAGCATCAAAAACAATGAAATACTTTTAACTTAAGGAGGTAAAAGACTTGAGCATTGAAAACTATAAAATATCTACCCTCTCCCACTCCTCCCAGTGTGAAAAAAAAGAAATAAAACTATAAAATATTGCTGAATGAAATTATGAAATTAAGGACACTTATAAGTGAAAAGGGATCCCCCACTTAGGGATTGGTAGGCAATATTATTTAAATGTCCATATTAATCAAAGCAAATCCAGTGTAATCCCTGTAAATATTCCAGCAGCATTCCTTGCAGAAATATAAAAACCCTAATGTAAACTATGGACTCTGGTGATGATGTATCAATAAATGTTCATCAGTTGTAACAAATATACAACTCTGGCAGGGGATGTTGGTAAGCGGGAGGCTGTGAATGCGTGAGTGCAGGACATATATGGGAATTTCTGTACCTTCATCTTGACTTTTTTGTGAACCTAAACATGCTCTAAAAATTATGTTTAGTTTAAAAAGTGATCAAAAGACTTGAGTAGATATTTAAAGAAGATATACAAATGGCCAGCAAGCATGTGAAAAGCTGTTCAATATTAGAGAAATGTAAATCAAAACCACAAGGAGGTAACACCTGTTACGTACTAGCATGGTCACTATAAAAAACAAACAATATAAAATGATAAGTGTTGAAAGGATGTGGAGAAAATTGAAATCTCTGTATACTCTTGGTGGGAAGAGAAAATGATGCAGTTTCTATGGCAAACAGTATGGTGCTTCCTCAAAAAGTTAAAAATAGAATTATCATATAATCTAGAAATTGCATTGCTGGATATTTTTCCAAAATAATTGAAAGCAGATCTTGAGGAGATGTTTGCACAACTATACTCATTGCAGCATTATTCACACTAATCAGGAAGTAGAAGCAAACCATGAACAGATGAATAAACATCTGTATATACATTCAATGGAATATTTATTCGGCTTTAAAAAAGAAAATCCTGACACATAATACAACACGAATGAACCTTGAGGACATTATGCTAAATGAAATAAGCCAGTCATAGGATGTTAAATACTGTATGCTTCTGCTTTATGAGATATTTAAAGTAACCCAACTAATAGCGAAAGTGGAAGGGGGTTGCCAGAAGCCAGGAAGAGAAAAAATGCAGATTTATTGTTCAATGAATAGAGTTTCAGTTTGATAAAATGAAAAATTTCTAGTTATGTGTTACACAGGATTGTGAATATAGTTAACACCACTGAACTGTACGCTTATAAATGTCTAAGAGAGTTTTATGTTATGTTTCTTTAATCATAATTAAAAGATAAAGATCTAAGAGCAAGAGACAAGTAGACACACTAATTAGTTGATATTTCACTTTCACGATTTCAAGGTTAACATCTGAATATGACTTTTACTCAGAATGTTTCAATGTTATTCTGGAAGAAAGAAAAGGAAATAAAGAAGAATAGAGAGAAAGATGGAGGAAAGGGAATGTTTAAATTAGGGTCTTTTTTAAAGTGTATACCAATTCAGTCATGAGTCAAGAAAATATTTGGATTAAAAATTTGGAAATTATTCACTTTGATATATTAGATTTTATAATATGCAAATAATTAAAACAAAGAACAATAACTGCAATTAATCAGATTTGATAAGAAAGAAACATGGCAAAATATCTGGTACTAAGCATGTACATATAGCTCTTGAAGAATCAGTATAAATTTAAAGCTTATGTTCAGATGTTCTTTCCCATTTTGAGTCCAGAAAGGAATTTTCATGGCTAGTTCAAAGCCATCTCTAGCAGAAGGTTTTAATCAACCAACTATAAAAATAAATAGCTAGCATAAAAATAATTACAATTGCTTTGAGTTGTGCTGTTTACAGTACAGACCTTAAAATGTTCAGTTAACTAAAGTGATTGCATGCCCATTTATGTAAAGTCCTTTTATACTTTATGTGCCTCTGAGTTTTTCCTTGACATCCACTAAGAAATGGCTACTATGGAGTAGGCATAGCTGGAAAGGGAGAATTGTAATGTGAGGGCTAACTCACTGGCCGCCTCATGCATTTTTACAATGGTGAACAACTTTCTTGCTTAGTGAAGGGATCAGAAACCAAAATGCTGATCTAAAAATATATTAAATTTATATTTATAGCTTATTTGGCTGCTTTAAATGTTGTTATGGTTTTGTCAGTAAAGAGCATCATGTAAATTTGGTTCGAACGTCTAGAAAAAGTTAGGTTGCCTTCACTGAATTTCAGTATCAGAAAATAATGTAATGAATTACTCATGTAACACTCATCACACTATTTATCATAACACTGATTATTTCATCTTAGAGTTTTACCATGTTTGCTAGATGAAACACCTGTTCCTTTTGTTTTTTTCTTCAAGCAAATTGTCTATTTATGTAAATTAACGAAGATATTAGAAAAGTGTTGCTAGCAACGTTTTTAAAGGCTTTGCTATATATGTACCTATGTTCTCCTTCTCTCTGCCTTATTTGCTTATTTTCTCTGTTTTCTTTTATTGGTTTTGCTAGAAGTTTGTCTTCCTTTTTAAGTTTTACAAAATCATAATAAAAATAATTTCTTAATTTTCTAATCAATTTTAAACCTTTTCATTCATTTTCATTATTGTCTTTCTTACATTTTTCTTATTATATTATTATCAGTTGCATTTTGCCTTCTTTAAATTCATCTGTTGATGTCCTATCCCCAGTATGTCAAAATGTGACTATCTATACATGGAGACAGGGTCTTTAAAGAGGTCATGAAGATAAAGAGTAGAAGGGTGGTTACCAACCAAAAACTGGGAACAGTAGTGGCAGTGGGAGTGAGGGAAAGTGGGGATAATTAATGGGTACAAAAAAATAATAAGAATGAACAACACCTAGTATTCGCTAGCAACGCACAGTGACTATAGTCAAAAAATAATTTAATTGTACACTTAAAAATAACTAAAAGAGTATAACTGGATTGTTTATAACACAAAGTGTAAATGCTTGAGGTGATGGATACCCCATTTACTCTGATGTGACTACTACTCATTGCGTCCCTGTATCAAGATATCTCATCTCATCCATAAATATATATACCTATGATGTGCCTACACAACTTAAAAATTAAAATAAAATATAGAATTAACAAAAGTTAAGTGAGTTCATTAGGTTGGACCCTAATCCAATAAAACTGTGTCCCTGTAAGAAGAGACTAGAACACAGACCACAGACATACATAGAGGAAAGACCATGTGAAGAAACAGGGAGGAGATTGCTATTCATAATCCAAAGAATGTGGCCTCAGAAGAAATCAACCCTGTGAACACCTTGATCTCAGGCTTCTAGCCTCCATAGTTGTGAGAAGATAAATTTCTGTTGTTTAAGCAACCTGTTTTTGATACTTTGCCAAGAAAGCCCTAGCAAACAAATACATTCATGCATTGCTTATCTTGGTGGGGCGGAGTGGGGGGAGTACGGGGGGGTGGGTGAGTGGGTGGTGGGGCATACATTCTGAGCAATGGGTTGTCAGATAATTTTGTCATTGTGTGTTTACTTACGCACACCTAGATAGTATAGCCTACTATAAACCTAGGCTATATGGTATAACCTATTGCTCCGAGGCTATAAGCCTGTGTATAGCATGTGACTATACTGAATATTGTAGGCAATTGCAACACAACAGTAAGTATTTACATATCCAAACATAAGTAAACATAGAAAAGGAAATATATTACATTATAACATTACCACTACTATAACATCTATTGGCAAGAGAAATTTTTCAGCTCAATTATAATCTTAAGAGATTACTATTGTATATGTGCTTCATCATTGACCAAAATGTCATTGTGCAGTATATGACTACATATTTTAACGTGTCGATTAATGTTTATTATACAACATCATGGATTATAAGTGAATTTATGATGAGTTTTCATAAACTGAATACAATCTTGTAACCAAACATGCTGACCAAATAATTGATGCGTACCAGCATCCCAGATGCTTGCTTTGTGTCCTATTTTAGGCCCTAATGCTCTCTCCTCACCAGTCCTGACCAAGGGTAAAGTTCAACCTAATTTTAAGCACATAACTTAGTTTTGTCTGTTTTTGTGCTATTACAAACGAAAAGAACACATTATACCTTCTTTTGTGTGTTTTTATGTGAGATTATGTTTGTTAGACTCATTTCATCTTGTTCCATGCAGTCATAGATTGCTCATTCTCATTTCTGTATCATTGGGCAAATATATCACAAACTGTCTTTTCTACTGGTATTTAAGTTTTGGCTACGATGGATATATTTGTAACTGTGCTAACCTACCCTGTATTAGCCAGACAGACTCCATTTTGCTGAGAGTCAGACAGACTCCATCTTAACCTCTGCCTCACCCCTCCCGCCATTTCTCCTTTGAGTGTGTATCTGCATCATGTTCCTGTGCTGGGTCATGTTGTAATTAGAGCTATAGAAACATATAACTGTTGTAACCACATCCTGCTTGACAAGCCCACTCACTATTGTGAATACCCCCTTGATTGATTGTATGGAAAGTACCAAATTCGCCCCCTTGGTAACCAGCAATCATGGGAACCACTTGTGTATACCCTCCTTAGTTAATCAACAATTGTGGGAGCCTCCTGCCTCCTAGTTATCAGCTTCCTCCCCTAACTTGCTTATCTTGCTTCTGTAAAATTCCGCTTTGCCCCCTTACCCTGAGCAACATATAAAAAGAAATCAAACCCCTTCCTCTGGGCCGAGAGATTTTGAGCGTGAGCTGACTCTTGGTCGCTGGCAATAAAGGACTCACAATCAGATTTCAGAGTGTGGCGCTTTCCTAACAACTCCCTTGGATATAACATAACGGGTACTCTAGTAGATGTCTTTTGCTCACATTTCTCTTAAATATAACAGCGTTAAATATTTGAGCCACAATATATACATATATTCAGTTTTAGTAGATTTTGCTAGACCGTTTTTCAAATGAGTTCACCAATTTACAATCTACCAGCAGTGCATGAGTTAGTCAACATTCTCACCAACTCAGTATTTTTCATCCTTTTATTGACTCTTTCTGGTGGATGTAGATAGTGATCTTTTATGGAGCTTTGTGTTTGCATTTCTCTAACTAGTGAAATTGAGCACGTTATTGTGTGCTGCTGGGCACTTGAATATTCTCTTTTTTGAATTGCTTGTTGAAGTCTTTTGCACACTTTTCAACTGAGTTTTCAGCCTTTTCCTTGAGCCATTTCTATTCTTTTTCTGGTTCTTAAAGGTCAGTTATTTTTGCTTATTTATTTTTAGTCTGTCTTTATGTTTGATATTTCTCTTTCAAAATGTTATCTATTATATATTTTGTCTGGTAGTTTTGTTATAACATGTTCCAACTGTATCTGGAAATATTTTTTTAAATTTCTTTTTGTCTCAAAGATAGGCAAGCATATATCTGCACTTAGAAAATATAGGATCTAAATTCATAAGTATAGGATAATTACTTCTAAAAAGTTTTAAAATAAATATTTATCTTAAACCAATTTCTTTTTATCAGAAATTTAAATGGAGAGTATGATTATAATATTTGTAAATACCTGGAAAGATTAGATTATGAATCTATTTTATGTATACTAAAAATGATTTTATAAATTTTATATACTTTTTATGTTTAAAAAGCACATGGTAAAATAATCAATCATTACAAAATGGATCACTATGTATTTGTCTATTTATTATTCAAAACTAACATCCAACATACTGTCAACCAAAAATCTGTGTTAATTTAATGTAAACTAAATAGCATCAGTTTATATTGTTAACCAACTCATTCCATGTAATGAATGCTACTAAGGCAAAGTGAATAAATAAGTTATCTCAGTCATCTAGAAAATGCAGGTGATAAGAAAAATAGAGTTGAATACCAATTTTATAAGATAATGAGTATATTTAGGAAATGTAGTAAATAGTATAGCAAAAACAGATTGTTAGATCTCCTGAGGAATAGATTTGGAAATGGATTTAGCCTATGCTTTGTCAATTGCCTATTCTAGTAATTCCTAACCCTCCTATACATTTTAATAAATTATGTATTATTCAATAATGCTTCCTTAAAAACAAAAATTGCTTTCATTATTCAATGTCAAAATTAAAAAATAAAAACATAAATGATACTTGGTATCTTCTTCTAACTTAACAGTTATTTACTCTGGGCCTTAGAATAAAAAATTATTATAGTCCAGGACAAGATTCCCTTATAAAACTGTTCCCCATATGCACACATTTCTCTTGAGTATAACTTAGTGTTGAATATTTGGGTTTGTCACTTGATTGTATGAATCTCAGTCTTTCCCAGTGTGGAAATATGTAGAGTCATGCAATAATAAATAATCAAAATAGTTATCTCCTAATAAGATGTTATAGGGGATCATCAACTCTTTTTTTGGAAAGAGAATGTAATATTTCAAAACAAATTTCTGGCTAGGTAATGCTGATTATTAGAAAATTAACTTTGTTGTTCAAGCCAAAAAATTAATTTTGTGAATGCTGAATATTAATATTCCTTATTTTCCAAAGGAAATAAAAATATAGAATGTATGCCAGAGACTTAACCCAGAGACTTAATTCCAGGATACTTCAAACCTTTACTTTCATACAATTAATTTTGCTTCTATCTGCTAAATAACAATGGTTTTTTCCTTTTCTTACATTTTTCAATTAATGCTATAGTTGGACAGTTGGCTTGATTTATTATTTAACTCTTTCCAGAGCTTTCTCTCACTCATACTCTGTGCTAAATCCTGCTCATAAGACATCCAGGGTTCTACCAAATCTCTGACTACTATCCCAGTCTAGGCCAAGCATGCCAGTCTTCCTTTTTCCTATATGGGGAAATTTATCAGGAAATTAGAAAAACATGACATGGATGAGATTAGAACCTGAGGTGAGAAGCAATTATTATAACTATGAGGTTGAAAAATATGAAAAATTCTCTATATAATTAAGGAGGTTAGATCATAAATTTTGGGAAACCAGGAGTTAGAAATACTTGTTTTTGATCAATGACTGAAAGGTCTTAACTTTGTTGTAGTGTAGCAGAGAGAGAATTTATTAAGAGAAGGGAGATAGCCTGTGGAATCTTCAATGAAAAAGGGGAGGACTTAAAATTAGAAATGTGAAAAACTTTGAGGAAAGGGATCTTAGCTCTCAGGGGCATATTTATATTAATAGTTAGAGATTTGTATAATACTTCCCTTTAAGCAGAAAACGTTATAAATCTTTTACGTAGTTTGAACAATTCTGATTCTAACTCACAGTCTGTCTCCTTTAGCTGCTCCTAGACAAGATAGGCAGGTTAGTGCTTGCTGGCGGAAGGTTTCTAAAATGTCAGGGACACGTGTGGGGAGAGAGGCTGTGGGGATTACTTTCAGGCTAACTGCTGTGTGTGGCTCCATTAGAACTTTCAAAAGACACTGAATGACTACCTTGGAGAAGCACCATAATAATCAAGCCAGGCTGAGAGGGATGATTTCAGGACGAAGAAAAACTAAAGACAAAGTTTGAAGCAGAGAGTGGGAGACAGAAGCACAACTTAATTTTTATAGCTAGGAGAATGTGGCCTCACCGTTTGTTATTTGTTTACTTTTGGTATCTTCTGTCTGCCATAGAGGTCAGAAAGGAACTTACCAAGGAAACTTGAGACTTCTAACTGAACATTCCAGGTAGGTGGCTCAGGAAGGCAATGTCCTGAGAAGAAGGAAGGAGAACTCAAAGTACTAGAAAATGTATTCAGCAATAAATTCACATTCTTAATTTATACACTATTCTTTGGTAATTTTGATCACCCTGATTCAACACATGAGAACTTAGTAGAAATAGATATAGTTATAAAATTGAAATGCTGGACCATAGAAGCTGAGGGTAAGGGTATGGAACATGACAAATAGTTTAATCACAGACTATTCTGTAAGTCTTCACTCGGGTGTGTGTGGGGGGTAGGAAGAGTCTTTTATTTTACGCTTATAATACATTTTAGCCCTTTGCTCCTTAACTGCATAAGCATAAGAATTGAGAAATTGTAAGAGACAACAATTATTTGCAACAGAACTGCTTTAATCTAGCAGCATCCTATATCTAGAAAAGAAAATTAATGTATATATTGGTATTCAAATCGTGTGTAAAGGTGTTTATGTGCATGCATGTGCTTAATTTAATGTTACGTTGTAGGTTAATAATAGCCAGCTTCCTTAGTATAGAGGTTTTCAACATTTTTTTCCAATGTGAATTAATATAATCACGTTGTAGCTATTCATGAACAGCTGCCTCATTACAAAAGTGCTGACATACCCTTTACTGTATTGCTGCTGATTAGTGGGTAGAAACCAGCTCACCACATTCAAGAGTATAGAAGGTTTATGCTTCTTAGAAGTATTTTTATACCCCATAGAATCTTGATAAACTTGACTTTTTTAAAATGATGGGTAACACTACTAATATATCATTTTTAACAGACTCTGTAAGTTTTCTTCTCCTTGAGACTTCAAATTTTAAAAGAATACGCTTTGAATTTGTTCACAAGAATGAATCTCACATTGAAAACTAGCTGTTAATTTCAAACCCATTTATGGAAATGCATTAATCAGCTTCTATATCTATCCTATATATAAACCAATTGTTATGCATGATTCTGTTCCAGGTACTCTGTTATGGGTTGAAGATATAATGATGAAATATATAGTATTTTCCCTTAATACTTGTAGCAAACACACTTGTAAACAGATTGTGAAAAATAAGTGTTAGGATATCCAATGATAGATGTGTACAAGATGTAGAGTTAGTCAAAAGAAGAGAGTAACCATTATGTTGTGTATTTAGAGAGAAATGACTTTCTAGAAGAAGTATCATATGAACAAAGTTTCAAATAATGAATAAGCATATGCCAAATAGGGAAGGAAAAACATTTCCAACAGTATGTACTGCCCCTGCATTCCATTCCTACAGAGGCACCACAGGATTATTTTATTATAACTAAAAATAATTCCATATTGTTAGATTAAGAATCTAGAAGGAAAGAATGGTGGGAGGTGAGACTGAAGATACAAGAACTTACCAGCTTATAAAGGGTGTTTTCTGCCTTGTTGAGGAAGTTTGACTTCATCCTATAACTAATGGGAAACCACTAATTGGTGTGAGGCAGAGTAATGATGTCTTTATGTGCTGGCAAAATCACTTTAATGACAAATCTGGAAGTGGGCGAGGGAGAGAAAGGTTAGAATCAGGAAGCAATAGTCCATGCATGTGATGACAAGGATATGTATTTAGACAGAAGCAGTGGCTAAGAAGATATTTTAAAATGGAAAGTTATTTCAGGGCAAAATTATGCTGGAAACTGTAAGCATGAATGAAACTGCCAAGGTCAAATGTACAGTGTATTATGAAAGAAAAAAGTGCTACAAGGGAATTTCACAAAACATCCACATCTAGAATGTGGAAAAATAGAAATAACCAGTATAAGAGATTGAGATAAGAGTGAAGTGGGAAAAGAAGCTTGAGAAGTATAAGGTGATTGTATTAGTCCATTCTTGCACTGCCGTAAAGAACTACTTGAGACTGTGTAACTAATAAGAAAAGAGGTTTAATCAGCTCACAGTCCTGTGGGTTGTACAGGAAGCATGGCTTTGGAGGTCTTAGGAAATTTACAATCATGGTGGAAGGCAAAGGGGAAGCAAGCATGTCTACATGGCAGGAGCAGGAGGAAGAGAGAGGAGTGGAAGGTGCTACACACTTTTAAACAAGCAGGTCTCAGGAGAACTCTATCACAACACAGCACCAAGGGAATGGTGCTAAGCCATTAGAAACTGCCCTCATTATCCGATCACCTCTTACCAGGCCCCTCTTCCAACACTGGGGATTACAATTTGACATGAGATTTGGGTGGGGACACAGAGCCAAACCATATCATTCTACTCTTGGTCACTCCAATCTCTTGTCTTTCTCACATTGCAAAATGCAATTATCCCTTCTAAATAGTTCTTGAAAGTCTTATCTCATTTCAGCATTAACTCAATAGTCCACAATCAAAAGTCTCATCTGAGACAAGGCAAATCTCTTTCACCTATTAGCCTGTAAAATAATAAGCAAGTTAGTTACCTCCAAGATACAATGAGGGGACAGGCCTTGGGGAAATGCTCCCATTTTAAAAGGGAGAACGTGGCCAAAACAAAGAAGCTAGACACCCCATACATACCCAAAATCCATCAGAGCAGTCATTAAATCTTAAAGCTCAACAGTAATCTCACTTGACTCCATATCTCACAACGAGGCCACACTGATGCAAAAGGTGAGCTCAGCTCCCATGGACTTGATTAGCTCCAATGCTGTGGCTCTGCAGGGTACAGCTCCCCAGGCTGCTTTCACAGACCAGCATTGAATGTCTGTGGCTTTTCCAGGTGCACAGTGCAAGCTGTCAGTGGATCTACCTTTCTGGTCTGGAGGACAGTGGCCTTCTTTTCACAGCTCCATGAGGTCATGCCCCAGCGGGCACTCTATGTGGGAGCTCCCCCTCCACATTTTCCCTCCATGCTGCCCTAGTAGAGCTTCTCCATGAGGGCTCTGCCCCTGCAGCAGACTTCTACCTGGACTCCAGGTGTTTTCATACATCCTTTGAAATCTAGGTGCAGCCTTCCAAGCTTCAACTCTTGCCCTTTGTGCATCCACTGACTTAACAGCATGTGGAAGCTGCCAAGCCTTGGCTTGAGTTTTGCATCCTCTGAAGCAACTCAAGCTGTACACTGGCCCATTTTAGCCATGGCTACAGCTGAAGTGACTATTTATGCCGAGCATCATGTTCCGAGGCTGCATAGAGCAGCAGGGCCCTGGGCATGGCCATGAAACCATCTTTCCCTCTTAGGCCACCAGGTCTGTAGTGGGAGGGGCTGCGACAAAAGTTTCTGAAATCCTTTGGAGGCATTTTTCTCATTGTCTTAGCTATAAACATTGGGCTCCTTTTTTCTTATGCAAATTTCTGCAGCCAGGTTGAATTTCTCTACAGAAAATAGGTTTTTCTTTTATACCATGTGGTCAGGCTTCAAAGTTTCCAAACTTTTTTGCCCTGCTTCCCTTCTAAATGTAAGATTCAGTTTCAGATCATCTCTGTTCATGCATATGAGCGTATGTTGTTAGAAGCTGTCAGACAACATCTTGAATACTTTGCTGCTTAGCATTCAATTTGAAATTAAAATATTTTTGGAAATTTATTCCACAAGATATACTAAATCATCACTCTCAAGTTCAAAAGTTTCACAGATCCCTAGAGAAGTGGCACAATACTGCCAGTCTCTTTGTTAATGCATAACAAGAGGGACCTTACTCCAGTTTCTAAGAAGTTCCTCACCTTCATCTGAGACCGCCTCAGCCCAGATTGACTTTTTTTTTTTTGAAAGAAAGAAAAAGAGAGGAAAGAAAGTGAGAGTGAAAGAAAGAAAGAAAAAAAGAATGTATGAGAGAAAGAAAGAGGAAGAGAAAGAGGGAGAGAGAATGGGATTCTTGTTCTATTGCCCAGGCTAGAATGCAGTCTAAACATGGGTATTAAAAACCTCTTTTATGCCAATCCCTTATTCCTTCCTGTCTCCATCGCTAAGATCTCTGTTTTAATGTTAATGTTTGTAAGTTGTCCCTGAATTGCAAAGGGTCCAGGGTATAAGGAGGTATATCTGACTGCCCCCTTCCCATCAGGTTTACTTTGGAATGCACTTGACTGGGAGGAGGCATCCATTCAGTTGACTTGGTGGCTTAAGATTTTATTTTTTGTTTACAGTTTCCTGTTAGTAGATTTATGTATATGGAATCACAGAATGTGCATTTTTGATCTGCTTTTAAAATAGGATATTATATTTGAGAGATTCATATATTTTGTATCTAGCGATAGTATTTTTTTCCATTTCTATTCCTAGGTAATAATTTATCATATGACCATTGTAACATGTAGCCTACACTGTTATACTACCAATATCCATCTGGATATCCTCTATAGTGGAATAATTATAAATAGAGTTCCTATAAACATTTTAGTAGTTGTTTTTTTTTGAAAATTTAAAAATATATTTCTATTTCATATATATCGAGGAGCAGAATTTCTAGGTTATAGCGTATGTGCTTTTCAACTTTAGTAGAAAGGGAGAAACAGCTTTTGAAAGTGGTTATACCAGTTTATATTCCCATCAACACTGCACTAGTGCTCAGGTTGTTCTACATCCCTTCCCAAAATTTTATTATTCATCTTTGTAATTTTAACTATTCAGAGGTGTGTGAGGGTTATCAAATTCATCTCTTGCACTTTGGTTTTACTTTTGCTTTCACTAGTGATTAATAAAGTTTGACATTTTTATGTGTTTACAGGACATTTGAATATCATCTTTGTGAATGCCTGTTCAACACTCTAAACCAATTTAATTATGTCCTGTTTTTTTTTGTTGATTTGTAACAGTTTCTTTCACATTTTTCTCTACAAATAATTTGTCAATTGGCATATAAAAATTATTTTTCTCCTTTATGGCTTTTT
Organism: Cacajao melanocephalus; assembly: GCA_963573385.1. Lineage (NCBI taxonomy): Eukaryota > Metazoa > Chordata > Mammalia > Primates > Pitheciidae > Cacajao > Cacajao melanocephalus. The sequence goes on along the minus strand of CAUYLG010041036.1, from coordinate 221,735 downwards.
TTTTGCTACATATTCAGTAAAAGAGCAATAGGAAAAGAATTGCAAACAACACCTTGGTAAAAATATGAAGCTAATGATGGGACACTCCTGGTGAGGACGTAAAATCAGTTAGGACAAATTTTTTTTTGTTTTTTTTTGAAAGTTAAACATAGAATCTATTCTATGATCCTATGAGTACCTTGCCTCTCTCTGAATGTCTATATTTATAAATCAACTGCTGATACCACAAAAACATTTTGCTGAGCAAAAGAAGCCAGACACAAAAGCCTTCATACAGTGTGATTCCATTTATATTATATCATATACTAGGCAAAACTAATCTATAGGCAATAGAAACAAGACCATTAGTTATTTGGAAGTGGATGACTGAAAGAGAAGAATGAAGAATCTTAGAAGTGTAGAACATGCAGGTTTGTCACATAGGTATACACATGCCATGGTGGTTTGCTGCATCCATCACCCCATCATCTACATTAGATATTTCTCCTAATGCTGTCCCTCCCCAGTACCCACAACCCCTGCTATCCCTCCCTTAGCCCCCACCACCTGACAGGCCCCAGTGTGTGATGTTCCCCACCCTCTATCTGTGTGTTCTCATTGTTCAACACCCACTTATGAATGAGAACATGCGGTGTTTGTTTTTCTGTTCTTGTGTCAGTTTGCTGATGATTTCCAGCTTCATCCATGTCCCTGCAAAGGACATGAACTCATTCTTTTTTATGGTTGCATTGTATTCCATGATATATATGTGCCACAATTTTTTATCCAGTCTATCATTGATGGGCATTTGGGTTGGTTCCATGTCTTTGCTATAGTGAACAGTGCTGCAAAATGAATCTTAGAAACTTTTTGAGATAGCAGTTAAGTTTCTGTGTCTTGATAGTGATGTGAGTTAAATAAATGTATGCATTTGTTAAAACAGATCAAACTGTGTAATTAAAATTTGTTCATTTTCTATTTGAGAAGTATATGTTTACAAAGAATCTAAATAAAATCAAAATTAGAAGTTTTCAGGCACACTAAGCATGAGGGAATTTAGCATCTTTAATTATGAACTAAGATATTTAGAGGTGTTTTCTCAGGCCAGGAAAAAGCAATCTCATGTGATGGCATGAACAAGAGGGAAAGAATAAAAAGCACTAGAAAGGGTAAATGTTTCAGTAGTGAAAGATAAGTGAATAAAGATTATTTATAGAAATTACAATTTTTTTCTGGATTTCCGATACAAGTACAAGTAAAATTTCTGGCAGCATTAATATAAAATACAAGAAAATTAAATGCAATTAAACTTTTGTAAGATGAAATTCTATCATTCTCTGGCTGTGATACAATAACTAAAGTAGACAATGCATTTTATAATATTCAGGATGGGACAGCAGAGGGTGGGGAGTTGGGGAGAGATAGCATGGGGAGAAATGCCAGATATAGGTGATGGGGAGGAAGGCAGCAAATCACACTGCCATGTGCGTACCTATGCAACAATCTTGCGTGTTCTTCACATGTACCCCATAACCTAAAATGCAATAAAAAATAAATAAATAATGTGAAAATAGTAAGCTGATGGAAAAATACAGACTAAGACGCAATACTTAATAAATCAAAAGAAAAATAAATCAATTAGCAATGAAACAAATAGAAAATGTGAAGATATTAGAGCAAAACTAAATATCATTAATATTTCCAATGTAAATAGAAAATATTTCCCATTAAAAAATAAAACTTCTATGCTGTTTATAAAAAAACATAAATTAAACATAAAGACCCAAAAAGTTAAAAGCAAAATATTTTTATAAAATATGCACCATGGTAGCAATATCATTGTGTAATAAATATCCAATAAAAATTAGTACACATATCCACTAAAACCATAGCATTTTGAAAATAACAAAAAGCAACCAAAGAACATTAATGATAGAACAAACAACTAACTCCTATACCCATTTTATAAAATAGAATAGTGCATATCAGTGAAGAAGAATAAACTGACGCTAGCTCTAATAATACTGAGGAATATAACTGATTCTTCAGTCGAGGGACTAGTTAGATAAACAATTAAATATTTAAGAAAAATAAAAACAGTCAATGCTGATGGAGTTCAGGGTTGCATTCACCTTTCAAAAGCTAATTGTTGGAATGAATATGTTCTATGTCTTCATTTCAGTGCTGATAAAATAAGCATATACATGTGAAAACTTTATTCACTCTGTACATTTAAAATATATACATTTAAAAATGTATTAACTCTGTATACCTACTGCTGTATTCTGTAATGTAATAACCAATTTAAACACAATAGTATGCCACTACTTGCCCTCAAGAATGTTGAAAATTATTAAGACAAATAATATCAAATGATGCAACTAAAACTATCTTGATTAAAATATCAGTAATCTGAAACATCTCTAAATTTTATTCATTCAAAAAGTATTCACTGAGCACCTAATATAGGCCACACAATGGAGATAGAGTAATGAACAAAATGGAAATAATTCTTCTTGTCACTGAGTTAATATTTCAATAGGGGGAAATAAAAAATAAACCAGTACATAGATTGTCAGAAGATGATAAATTTTATGAAGAACAGTAAATCACAGTAAAGTAAAAATTGAGTAAGTATAATAGGAGTTATAGTTTATAAGACTGAAGTTGATGTTTACTTTTATGACACCTAATGGAATTAAGGATACAAATATGTGACCATTTGGGAAAAACAATTCATAGAGGCAGGGAAGGTGGAGGAAAGCAAACCAGGTTGGAGGGTCAGTGAAACTAGAACTTAAAGTGTCTGTTAGGCTACTGCAAGGCACTATTTTGTTTTTAATATATTTTTTTTTGTTTTCTGAGTAAGCTAGGAAGTCATTGGAAGGTTGAGTATGAAGTTTATCTGATTTATATTTTAACCTTAAGGCCTAAACTATGGATTCAGGAAGTTCACAAAAAGCCTCCAAAAACTTTAATGACCTGGAGATTGCCAGAGCTGCTTTTATTTCATTTGCCATTGGGTAACGAAAAAAATGGAAATAATAATTCTTTTTTAATTGATTTATTCTCTAAAACTTCTCATGACAAGCATAGATGATAAGGAAAAAGAGAAAGAAAGCGAAAATAATTGAATCACTGAAATAATGTTTTTCTATGTTTCTTTTGTCTTTTGCTTTAGTTTAAATTGAGCTATGATTACACTGCAGATGCAAATTTGCAGCCATTTATACTTTATAATCAGGTATTTTTATATATTATCAACCTGCTATGAATATTAATTATATTAGTAAAATATATTCTAAAATATTTTAAAGAGTTCATAATATTTTATTGAATGAATATTTCACAGGCTACTTAATTTCCCTAGTGTCCTATTTATGTATAAATGTGAATTTTTTCCTATTGTAGAAAATCTAAAGTATTTATTTTTATGCACAATGCTTTCATATTTGGTATAATTTTGTTACCATGTCTCTGAAATAGAATTATAATTCAAATATTATCACTGTTAATTATTTTATCTTGAAATATATTACAAAGTTTTTATCAAACATATTTCTAAGTCATTTAAATTACTACCTAAAATAGATGATACCTATTTCACCATGTTCTTGCCAGCATTATATATTCAATATAGAATAATTTTAATAATGAAAATTGAATTTGATGGACAGGCATTGAATGAATTCAAATGTTAGAGTGGCATAATCTGAATTGTGTTCTGAAATAGTCACACTTTCTAAACTATGCAGAATAGATTAAAGGGAGCAAAATAGGCAGCTTGAAAAAAGCTAGGAACTAGGTGAACCTACTTAGGTGGATGGCAAAGAAAATAGAAATAAATGGGGAGATTCTAGGCATAATTCTGAGAAAGAATTGATAAGTTGAGGTGATGAAGTTAAAATGGAAGCATAGAAAGTAGTAGAGGCAAAACTTTCAGATTTCTGCCTTCATTTTCTAGGTGGGAGGTAGTAAGACCTGGAAAAGAAAGGATGGTGTGCATGTTTGAATGTAATGAGTACGACTGTCTGTTAGGGGGATGCACAAGTGTGTGTGAGTCTATATGTGTGCAGGTGTGCATGTGTGTGTGTATATATGAGATTGTAGGGGGCTTGTGGTATACATGTATATATGTGAGTATATGTATATGTGTGTGAGTGCATGTAAGTGTGATGTGCATATGTATATCGTTTGTGAATATATGTGTGGGGGGAATGTATATGTGTCAGTGTCAGTGAGAGTGAATATGTATATGTGGTTGCCCATGTGAGCCCTGTGCATGCATTTGTGTATGTTTGGTCAGTGTCTGCATATGTGAGTGAGTGTGTTTATGTGAGTGTACATGCAGAAATATGCATGTGTTTTTCTATATTTATGTCAGGGGTTGTGCATGAATGCATGGGAACGTGTCTGTGAGACATACACATCTGTTTTTTGTATGTGAGTTTACATGTTTGAGGGCATTCTTGTATTTGTGCTTTTTGAAGGAATATATGCTTCCATTTTGAGCATGTTAACTATTAGATTACACTGGAAACTGAAGTGAGATGATCCGATATCAAGGGGAAAATTAGTATTTAGTACTATTAAAGATACAAAAAGAGGAAAATATTTAGCAAAACCAAATGGTCATTAACATATTTAACTGAGATAGGGAATAAGGTGAAGTTAAAAAATAATTATTAGATTATGCAATATGGAGTCATTGGTGACCTTGACTAGATCAAAATTTGAATAACAGTACAATCCACACCGCAGAATGTCAAAGACTAATTTGGGACTCTAGAAGAAGAGACTGTAAATCCAGATTACTGTTTCAAGAACTGTGGCTATAAAAAAGAACAGATATATAGGGTTACATTTCAGTGGTGCTATAGGGAAATGAAAGGGCATTTGGGGATTGTTTTGATTTTAGGATGTAAAATATGATAAACAAACAATTTTTTGTTTACATGAACAATTCATTCAAAATGAAAAAAAAATGACGCATGTAGAATAAAGTTGAAAGATTGAGATCCAGTGGATAATTAGCAGATGGATTTTAAGGACTAGTGAAAAGAAGGTGAAATCTTTTCAGTCTGATGTCCTCTTGGCTCTATATTACCAAAAATTTGTAGATGATGTTCTAAATATGAGTGAAGTTTTGGCTAAAAAAATAAAAGTTATTCATGAAATAAAAAAAGTAGTGACAAATTGCAGAGATTTGAGTGTCAGTTTGACATTAATGGTCTTGAATATTTTGGACACCTTCTGAATGCGTAATTATCAGAAGCATTGCTCACTTAATTAGCAGTAAGTGTGGAGAATGTAATATACTGGGTTCATTTTGATTATGGATTTATTAGCCAACTGCGGCTAAAATAAACAGACTAAGGATTGGAGATCAGTTGCAAAGCTATATTTATAATAGTGAACTACTAAATATAAACTAGAATGTGACAAAATGAGAATATGAGAAAATGAATTGAAAAATATGTGGGGGGAATAGATTGGGTTGTATGACAGTGTTTCATACCTTTTGTTTTTCTTACCTTCTGCAATAAAGTCTATGGTGATTCAGAGGCAAGTGAGCTTAAAGGTAGAATGTGTCATTTGTTATTATCGCAACAAATATTTTGCTTCTTACTATTTGCCAAAAATTATTCTAGGTACTAAGAAACACAGTGTGAAAAACAAGGAAGAAAAAAATTATTCACCCCTTGGAACTTAAATATTAGTATGGGGTGGCAAAAAATGAACAACCTTACACAATTGTAATACCTTAGTAGGTAATAAATGCTATCAAGAGAAGAAAACAAAATGTAGCTGAAGACAGGTCTGTGTTCTTAAAATTGAGTTGTTTGGATCAACCTAACTAAAAAATTTTCTTTTAGAAAGCAATTTGGTCACAAGGCAAATTACTGCCCCCAAAATTGGAGATACTAACAGGCAAATAAAAACAATCACAACTTACTGAAACAGAAACCCATAAGAAACAGCCTCCCTGGCAACCAGTACCAGGGCAAGAAAACCTAACTATAATTGGTGATTTGCTGGAAGGACAGTGTAGGAAAATATGAGAGATTTGTCTAGCAGGATACAGTCATTGGCTGGTCCTCCACTTTGTGTTTTACCTCCTAGAATCTGACGATATTGTCACAGCAAATATTAGAGAAATAGCCTCATGATTCCAGCAGAGATGGGGGTCGGGGGAAGAACCATCTTGAAATATTCCAGAGAATCATGTTCTTCTTAATAATGTCTGCTGTCATAAGAATCTACTTAACCAGAGCATAACTTGCTGGGATTTTATCAGAGCCTAACTGACCTGGGAGAAGGGAAGCACTCAATTTCAGCTTTCACTAGCCGCTCTGTCCTAGGATGGGGCGGAGAAATGAAAAGCACATATGAAGTTCACAATCTAGATGTACAGGCTCAATAAAAGACTGAGACTTAATCATAGGACTACAGAAGGCCTCCCTTACCCTCATACCTTAACACTTCACCACCAAAGTCTTATTTACAATAATTCCTTTTACTCAGTACATCATGCCTCTATACAAAGAAAAAAATTACAAGACTTACTAAAAGGCAGAAAACACAGTTTAAAGGACAGAGCTATCATTTGAATCAGATGCAGTTATTGCAAGGATGCTACAATTATCAGACCAGAAATTTTAAAAAACTATGATTTATATGCTAAGGACTCTAATAGATAAAGTAGACAGCATGGAATAGTACATAGGCAAGATAAACAGAAAACTCAAAATTCTAAGAAAGAACCAACAAGAAAAGCCAACAATAAAAAACACTATAATAGAAATGAAGAATACTTTTGATGAGCTTATTAGTAGACTGGATAGAAAAGATAATTTCTGACCTTGAAGATATTCTAATGGAGACATCCAAAGTTGAAAAGAAAAAACGAAAAATGACAGGAAAAAAAAAGGAACACACTATTCAAGAAATGAGGGACAATTAGAAAATGTGTAACATATACAATCAATTCCAGGTGAAACACTAGTGACTGAAAATTTGTCCCAAATAAATGTTAAATACCAAACCATAGATTTATGAGGCTCAAAAACACACAGCAGAATAAATGCCAGAAAAACTATATGTGGGCATATCTTTTGCAAACTTCAGAAAAACCAGTGGTCATTAAATAATTCTGAAAGATCCTGAGGCAAGAAGAAGGGTCGGGGAGATACACCTTACCTATGGAGGAACAAAGATAACAGTTACAGCCAATTGCTCCCCAGAAACCATTTGAGAAGAAAAGAGCATAGAGTCAAATATTTAAAGTGCTGAGAATAAAATCACAAACTTAGAATTCTGTACACTGATAAAGTGAAATAAAGGCATTCTCAGATAAATAAAAGTTATGAGAATTGCCTCTAGACCTACCTTTCAAGAAATGTTAAAAGAAGTTCTTTAGAGAGGTAGAAAAAATATGTAGATCAGAAACTTGAATCCACATAAAGAAAAGAAGAGCATCAGAGAAGAAGCAAAGGTAAAATAAACTTTCATTTTCTTATTGTTAATTTAAACCGATAATAGTCTGTTCAAAATAATAGCAACAGTATACTTAATTATGCATACTTATGTATGCTAATGAATAAATAAAGAATGACAGCAATGATACAAAGGACAGGAGGAGGCAAGTAAGAATATTTTGATATTTAAAGGTACTTGCAGCAGGGCAAGGAGGCTCACGCCTGTAATCCCAGCACTTTGGGAGGCCGGGAAGGTGACTCATCTGAGGTCAGGAGTTTGGGACCAGCGTGGCCAACGTGGTGAAACCCCATCTCTACTAAAAATACAAAAATTATCTTGGCGTGGTGGTGTGCCTGTAATCCCAGCTACCCGGGGGGCTGAGGTGGGAGAATGGTTGAACCTGGGAGGTGGAGGCTGAAGTGAGCCAAGATCGCATCATTGCACCCTAGCCTGGGCTACAGAGCAGATCCCATCTCAAAAAAAAAACAAAAGGTACTTGCACTACGCATGCATTGGCATAGTGTTATTTGCAAGTGAAGTTTAATTGGTTGTAAATGTGTATCGTACACTCTAGAACAAGAAAAAAAATTCTTAACGTGTTAAGAAAGGAGAGAAAATGGAATCATATAAAAGGCTCAGATAAAACCACAAAAGGCAGTAAAAGAATGGAGGAAAAAAATAGGAACAAAGAACAAGAGCAAAAAATAGAAAAGAGTAATAAATACTGTAGATATTAATCCAGTTATATCAGTAATAACTTATATGGTTAGTAGTCTAAATGCACCAACTGAAAGATAGATATATTCTACTGAATAAAAAAAAAGAAACCTAAATCTATGTTGTCAATAAGAAACTCACTTTAAATATAAAGACATATGTGGATTAAATGTAAATTAATGGAGAAATATTGACTATGATAACACTAATCACAAGACAGAGGAAGTAGCTATGTTAATGTCAGACAGAACAGATTTCACAGCAAGAAAATTATCAGGCACAAAGAGAAGAATTACATAATGTTAAAGGGCTCAATTATCCAACAAAGCATAACAATTCTAAATGTATAAGTGCCCAACAATAGAGTGTGAAGCAAAAACTGTTTCAATTCAAGGAGAAAGAGATGAATCCACTATCACAGTTGGAGACTTCAACACCCTTCTATCAGAAATGGACAGACCCAGGAGGCTGAAAATTGGTAAGAACACCGTTGAATTAAACAACACCATCAATCAACTAGATATAACGGACATCTATAGACTACTGCTTCTAACAACAGAATGCACATTCTTCTCAAGCTCAATGGAACATTCGCCAAGACGGACCACACACTGTGCTATAAAACACGTTAACAACTTAAAATAATGGAAATTATACAATGTCTGTTCTCAGAGCATTGTGGAATTAAACTAGAAAGCAATAACAGAAAGATAGCTGGAAAACCCTAAAATAATTGGAGATTAAAAACACACTTCTGAATAACATGAGTCAAAGAAGAAATCTCAAGAGGAGTTTTTAAAATATTTTTAACTAAATGAGCATGAAAGCACAACTAACCAAAATTTATGGAATTCAGTAAACATTGATGAAAGGAAAATCTATAGCATTAAATGTAGATACTAGAAAAGAAGAAACATCTAAAATGAATTACATAAGCTTCCAATTTTGAAGCTTAAATAAGGAGCAAATTAAAGCAAAAGTAAGCAGAAAAAAGAAATAATAAAAATAGATTACAAATCTGTAAAATCAAAAACAAAAAGTAATAGAGAATATCAATATAATCCCAAGCTGCTGTTTAAAAAGATCAATGAACTCAATAAGCATCTAGCCAAGCGAACTAAGGAAAAGAGAGGACACAAACAACTAATATTAGAAATGAAAGAGGGACTGTTACTAAGGATCTCATGAACGTTAAAAAAATAATATGGGAATAATATAAACAACTCCATCCCCACAAATTTTATAACCTAGATGAAGTGAACCAATCTCTGAAAGACACAATCTGCCAAACCTCACACAAGAAGAAATAAAGAGGTCTATATTTATAAAGAAACTGAATCAATAATTAATAAACATCTAAAACGTAAAGTATCAAGCCCATGTGGGTTGACTGGTTAATTCCACCAGATAAGTAAGAAATAATTTATACTACTTCTTTGCAATCTCTTTCAGAAGATAGAAGCAAAGGGACTTCTTGGTAACTCATCCTATGAAGGGAGTGTTATCCTAATATCAAAACCAAAGATGTTATATGAAAATTAAACTACAGATCAACATCTCTCATGAGGTTAGATGCAATTATCCTTAATGAAAATTAGCATATATAATCCAACAATGTGTAAAGATTTATAGATTGATATGTAATGTGTGTGATATATATGTAAAATAATATATACAATAAAAAAAATTATCTCATGGCCATGGCCAAGTGGGGTTTATTTCAGGTATTCAAGACTGGTTCAACATTGGAGAATACATTAATGTTTTACTGAGCAAAGCAAAGAGTCTTCCTCTGTGAGGTTTTAGAAGACTTTTAGTTTAGTAATTTTAGTAGACTTTCAAATGTGGGATAGTTTCTGGAAGGGATTGGTAGAATCTTCCATGTAAAAAGAAATATTTTCAATGTTGCAAAGCCGACCATGAATATTTTATAAGAAAATTGGTACTTTAAAATTTTACTTAGGATTTTGTAAGTAAAATTTGAATGCAGTAGGGTGATAGCTTAAGTCCTGCAATTAGGCCAGATGTGAGAACGTGAGGAATTGTACTCTGATGTGGTCCTGGATTCTGGAGTTCTTGTCCTGGTTCTAGCTATTCACATGCACAAATCACTTCTAGGCCCCGATTTCTGTGACTCTGAAAATTACTAGATTGCACTAGCTTGTCTCAAATTGCTGTGACTCCAGATACTGCGCACCGAAGAGAGTCTAGGATGTTCGGTGTCTATTTCAGTTAGGGCTAATGGGAAATGTCCAGTAAGATAAATGTCAACTTTTGCTGACTTATTAAGAAGAAGAAAAACCAAAGCAGAGAGGGCCTAACTGATGGGAGCTTGATAACCGATGAACTCATTGGGAGCATTTTTAAACTTTTCTACATAAATAGTAAATGAATATTAATGAAAGTTAAAGCAATTTAAAAAGGATTAAGTATGTACTATCATTTAAAGTTAATAATTAGAAGAAACAAAAACTTAAAACAAGTATGAGGGCCAGGTGCAGTGGTTCATGCCTGTAATCCCAGCACTTTGAGAGGCCAAGGTCAGGAGTTTGAGACCAGGCTGGCCTACATGGCAAAACCTTGTTTCTACTAAAAATGCAAAAAATTACCTGAGCATGGTGGTGGGAGCGTGTAGTCCCAGCCACTCAGGAGGCTGAGGTAGGAGCTTTGCTTGAACCAGTAGGCAAATGTTGCAGTGAGCTGAGATTGTGCCACTGCAGTACAGCTTGGGTGACAGAGTGAGACTTTCTCTCCAAAAAAATAAAGAAAAGAAAAAGAAAAACTGTAAAAGGGATAATTAATGGAAAAAACTAATTCTTTTTCTTTTGTTTTGAGAAGGAGTCTTGCTCTGTCACCAGTTTGGAATGCAGTGGTGAAATTTTGGCTTACTGCAACCTCCACCTCCCAGGTTCCAGTGATTCTCCTGCCACAGCCTTCCGAGTAGCTAGACTCACAGGCGCCCGCCACCACACCCAACTAATTTTTGTATTTTTAGTAGAGACAGGATTTCACCATGTTGGCTAGGATGGTCTCCATCTCTTGACCTGGTGATCGAGCCGCCTCAGCCCCGCAAAGTGCTGGGATCACAATTGTGTGCCACTGTGCCCCGCCAAACCTAATTCTTATAAGAGATGGCGTAGCGTGTGTTGAAGAACATACATGAAGGAATATGAAACTCATAAAAATACACCCTTTTTCCTTGAGGAAAAAAATAAGTGGAAATGTGAAAAAATAATTATTGAGGGGAAGGAAATTTTGAGCATTGTGTATTTTCTTAGAAAATCCACTTTCTGAGACTGAAGAATGTTGAGAGTTATGTTGGGTTGTATTGGAGAGGTATGGGGAAATTAAAGATAATAAGCCTCATTTAGAGACTAGAATGTGGAGAGCATCCTTTGGCAGGTGACCCAATCCTCAATTGTAAAATCCTCTTTTTAAAATGTAATATAATGTGCTTTCTTTTAAATTATTTCACAGCCTTCCAGGGTATTTAACTTTGTAATTCTCACTCATTTGTCAAAACTGGCCATTGACCTACTTCTCCCAAAGGCTCCATTTTAATGTATTTATGAACATATTTATATTTTATATGTTGCTAATTGGTCATGTAATACCTTTAGTGGGGACCTCATTTATCTTTGTTCCAGGACTTTCATGCAATTTTAGGTAACTTGTAAGGAGTCTGTGAAGTCACTTTAGGGGAAAGTTTTTTGGTGGGCACAAATACATTAAAACTTTGGCTCTCATCTGGTTTGAAAACAAAGTAAAAATAGGAGCAGCCTTGAATAGGTGTCAAATTATTTTTGCTTCAACAGTATAAATTGTTATAAATACTTTGTATTCTTTTTAATATGAGAGGGAATGCATAATTAAAAACTAGTGACTCAATATCTTATAAGTGCTTTTGGGCTTTCAAAAATTATTTTAAAATAATTACTAAATAAATTATTGATCACTCCTCTTTTGCTTATGGGAAAGAAGAAATCGGTCACTTGATTGTCTTCCAAATTGTCCTTGGAACTATGTTTTGGAGGATCAAAAGCAGGAAAGACAACAAACTTTGGGGAAGAGAAGTAAAGATATGTATGTGTATGTTTGTAGAACTTATTTTAAAAGGTCTGTGCATAAAACATAGTAACCATAACATGGAATAAAAATATTTGTATTTCAGATTGGTTATTTATAAAGAATTCCTACATGGTTTAAAGCCATGTGGAGTTTAGACAAATGTTAATTTGCTATTCTTTAGTTTCTTTACTAAAATATAATCATCTTCATTCTAGATCCCCAAAGATATGCAATGATAACAGTTTGAAACAAAAAGCCTAAATTTAATCTACCACATTGTTTTTGTTTTATTTTTGCCCCTAACTCCCTTAAATATAGAACAAATCACAGATGCAATAAGGAATTAAAAAGTAGATGTGGACTCTTCAGAAATATGCAATTTTATGAGCATTTTTCAACTTGACTCTGTACTTATTGCCAAAGATTCAGGCCACCTCTTCTCCAGCAGAGTGAGAAGACCAAAGCCTGGCTTAATTTGTGTTTTGTCAGGCAATAAAATGCTCTACATCTAAATGAATAAACCAAGCAAAACAGAAACAAGCAAAACAGCCTTTACATCTTGAGTCTTTGTTTACTTAATGGATATTTGTTGGACAGCTACTCTATGACTCACATTAGCCAACATGGAAACTTTATATGATGTGCTATGGTATGTTAAAATACAGCCTTTGAAAAAATGCTTAATGAATGTATCAATTATTTTGTGTTACGTTGTATAAGTAATATAGAATTGAAATACAATAGTAATAGACTATTAACTTATAAAATCCTTTCCAAAGCCGTATGTGAAAATGCCTTTTAAAAGGAGAAACAAAAGTGGAATAGATCCAAACTAGGAGTGAGAGCACTGAAAGAGAACCATAAAGAAAAATGCTACACTCGGAACGTGCTTACATATTGTCTACTCCAGTGAATTTAGATGGTAATAGCTTCATAAGTATCCCTCTTTGCCAAATAATATACAAAATTACAGGGGGAAAAAAAGCAACCTAACACGCCAGCTTTGCCTTTTTTGGAGCAGATGATTGTCTTCAACATGGTCGCTTCTACTATGGAGTAGATTTGAGGAACGGCAAGATAAGAGAAGAGTGTAATCTGTTATTTTATGTAATTGTACATTGTTCAAACTTTTACATAATGAATTTGTGAATTTTCTAAAATAATAAATATTACTTAAAAAGCATGAAACATTCTGGATGTATCATTATCTGTACAAACATACAGACAATGATAAATGATGGGGTAATATAAATACATCATTTTTTAATGATAAATGATGGGTAATAGAAATACTCTGAAATCATTTCTGTTGTAAAACTAATTAAGGTTTAAAAGAGAAAAGTAGCAAATGAAGTGTCCCTTTCAGACAAACTACAAATAAAAGCCTGAATATGTTTTTAGCACATTAAAATGAACCTAGTAACGTTGAGAAAAATCTAACAATGGAAAAGTGTAATGCACTAAAACACATTCACAATTGGTCTTCTGCCTTTTGTTGTAAGATATTCTGCAAGTTTTGTATTATGTTATCTTTCATTAGATTTCTGTGTAACCAGACTTTAATGTCTGAAACTTGTTTGCTAAAGCCTGTCACTATTCTTTATGAACCTGGCATCAATCTCAAGAAATATTTATGTTCCAGATTTTTGTATTCTTTGAGATGAAAGGTTTGTATAATTTGTGAATCAGTTATCTTTCTTTCTTATATAATTCTCTGGTTACAAAAGAAGTATAAACATTTTATTTGACCAGGAGTGTATCTAATTTTTAAAGAATTAGGAGTTAGAAACTGGTTCTCCTTAATTTGCATGTAGGAACTGAAAAAAAAAGTATAAAATTCCCCAGTTTTAGTCAACAAGTCTTTACTTATTTATGTATCAAGTATGGCTTTATTTTTAAAAATTATTTTATAATTCAATTTTGTGTAAGTTCCTGATGTATTCATCCTATATACAAAGATCTACTCTTTCTTTGATTCATCATAGTTTATGGTACCTGAATTAAAATTTGTCAGTTTATCTAGCTTTACCTTAAGTTGTGATTACATTTGGCTTTTGTATGTTTTATATACACAATTCAATTTTAGCTGTTTGAGGGTTCCCATATTGAGTCTAAAATTAAAGTTAATTTTTTTTTTTTTGAGATAGAGTCTTAGTCTTGTCACCCAGGCTGGAGTGCAATCCTGCGATCTCCACTCACTGCAACCTCCACCTCCTGAACTCAAGGGATTCTCCTGCCTCAGCCTCCTTAGTACCTGGGATTACAGGTGCACATAACCACGCCCAGCTAAGTTTTGTATTTTTAGTAGAGACGGTGTTTTACCATGTTGGCCAGGCTGGTCTGGAACTCCTGACCTCAGGTGATCTGCCTGCCTTGGCCTCCCAAAATGCTGTGATTACAGGCGTGAGCCACTGCACCTGACCTAAACTTAAAATATATTAATAAATTGTATGCATGTAAGAGGTAATCTATTAAAATATTTTGAGAGGTTAGATGGGAGGAAGATAATGATATTCAATAATTAAATTATTTTTTCTTAGAATTTATTTGACATGAGAAACAACCCTTAATGAAAGGGCATAATAGAAAGAATTTATATTTTAAATGAAAGGAATCCAGCTTATTTCAGGACAACTACATATATGCTGAAGCCTGAGTTTTTGTTCTTTAAAATTAATATAGTTAGAGCTCTTTTAACTTAAAAGAGATTTTCTAATTATTGATGGACTATTTCAAAAACAAATTATGTTAGAACAGGCCTGATGAAGATAGTTGAATGACCAGATGCACATAGCTTTTTCCTATAATATTTTATATTTGCATATAAGCCATTAGAATTGTTTGATTTGATTAAATACTAATGTCTCCTTCTCACAATTGGCTGGTTATTACACAGTTCACCATTGTAGTTATAGAAGAGTAATATTAAAACGAAGCATAGTAACATTATTCTGTAATGGCTTAAAAACATTTTTTCTGAGTTTTTTTTTAATCATACAGAATAATATATATAATAGTGAGATATAAAATAGCCCCAAATTCCTGGGACAAAATTTTGGGTGTGAATTCTGATACTCTTGTTCAGAAATTGGCTAAAATTGAGTCACTCCTTGAATGTTTTCATAATAAATTTAAGACTGAAATGACAACTTACATATTTAGTATATACTCTATCTTATCCATTGAATGACGTGAATTGTTTGAAAACAGCAGCTTTTCATCTGTAAAATGCGGTAGAGTCTTCTCTTACCAACTAGACTTCTTTTCTATTTTGTAAGAATTGATAGACTTAGGTAATTCATCAAAATATCCAAGTCCTGATGAGAAGAAAATTTCACGGTCTTATTGATTAACTTATGTAAATACTTCTTTTAATGAAACATGGTATTTTTCAAATAAATTGATTAAATTTTTTAATAAAATTAATATAACATAATGTGACAATAGAAAAATTTATTTCAGTAGAATATTCTGCTTCAAATATTTTTAATGTGTCCACCTTTTTAAACACAATTCCTTTTAAGAAATAGTCTCCTTTTGAAGTAATAATCTGTGTAAATATGTTTAACTGAGGGTAAAATATTAACTATTTCTTTGAATTTGCCACAATCATTCTGTAATCATTCTGTCAAATGCTGAAATTGTATTTTCTTGAAGAGATAAATCACTTCATCCTTTTTTGAGCAGAAGAAAGTGGAGGCAAGTAATGTTTAAAAAACACACTTCGGCTGGGCATGGTGACACATGCCTGTAATCCCAGCACTTTGGGACGCCCAGGCAGGTGGATCACCTGAGGTCAGGAGTTCGAGATCAGCCTGGCCAACATGGTGAAACCCTGTCTCTACTAAAAATATAAAAAATTAGCCAAGTGTGGTGGCAGGTGCCTGTAATTGTAGTTACTCAGGAGGTTGAGTCAGGAGAATCACTTGAACCTGGGAGGCAGAGGCTGCAGTGAGCTGAGATTTGGCCATTGCACTCCAGCCTAGGCAACAGAGTAAAACTCCATCTCAAAAATAAAAATAAATAAATAAATAAAAATAAAACACATATTTTGCCAAAACTAGGGGGTTAAAGTTACAGAAACTATGCCCGAAGAAAAGTTTACTTTCTCACTTTTAGACTATTGTGCTATTTGAAAAAAAAAAGTTCCTGTTTCACAGAAGAAAAACAGGTAGTTAATGAGGAGGGACAGAACTTCAGTCTGTAAAATGAACAAAGCTTTTTCTTTCACACTTTAAGTTTACCATTATTTACGAATAGAGTTAGTGAACCTTTGCTGAGATGGTTTGGCTTTGTGCCTTCACCCAAATCGCACCTTGAATTGTAATAATTTCCACATGTCAAAGGCAGGGTCAGGTGAAGATCATTGAATCACAGGGGTGGTTTCCCCTTACTGTTCTTGTGATAGTGAGTAAATCTCAGGAGATTTGATGGTTTTATAAATGGGAATTCCCCTGCATAATAAGCTCTTTTCCCTGCCACCATGTAAGAGGTAACTTTGCTCCTTATTTGCCTCCATAATTATGAGGCCTCCCCAGCCATGTGAAATCGTGAGTTAATTAAACCTCTTTCCTTTATAAATTACCCAATCTCAGGTATGTATTTATTAGCAGAATGAGAACAGACTAATAAATTTGCCTTATGTAAACCTATACCATGCATTTCTCTCATAATTAGAGATTTTTATTTAAGTATATTTAAATCAAACTTTGCATCTTCAATGTACTGTCAAGATCATTTGACCTGTATGCTACAAACATCTAATTCAAAGCCTTATCCCTTTAGGCGTAATAATATTATCAAACTAAAAAGGAAACATTGTAAAACAAATTTTTTAATTATATTTTAAGTTTTGGGATACATGTACAGATCATGCAGGATTTTGACATAGGTACACAAATGCCATGGTAGTTTGCTGCATCCATCCTCCCCCCTTAATCTACATTAGGTATTTCTCCTATGTTATCCCTCCCCAATCCCCCCAGCTCCTGCTATCCCTCCCCTAGCCCCCCAATTCCCCAACAGGCCCCAGGGTGTGATGTTCTGCTCCCTGTGTCCATGTGTTCTCAAAACAAAAATTAAACATTGTTAGGTTAGGCATTTGTCCTAAAATTCTTTTTTGGGTGTATGAAAAAGGGACACCAAAATAAAAAATATGAGAAAAAAAAGACAAAAATATAAAACAAACTTATGAAAAATTAGTCCAAAATATGATAAAAGACAAAAACTACCAAATTAAAAATGCTCACCTTCCATAACGTTTTCTTTTTATCCATTTATTGAATAGAAAAAGAACACTCATTAATTAGTTCTTATTAATATTTAAATCATTAGCATTTTAACAAAATTTATGACAATTCCTTTCATTTTTTCATTTATTCTCATTTAGTTTGATTTTTTTAAATATTTACAGACTAAACTGAAGCCAATAGTAAAATTCCACTGGAAATAAAAGAATAATACATGAAAGCAAGGTATTGTTCATTTCCAGAATTTAGAGGTTTGATGCTTTTTAGTTTTGCATAACTAGTCAACTTTATAAAATGTCATCTCTTTCTTTCACACTTTCTGACCATGTATCTATAGTGTCTCTACATTCTCCCATGATATCTCTGTAATATATGGAGGATATTGCAGAAGAATAATTGAAGACAGTATATTTCATTTTCTGTGTATATGAAGAGCAAATGCTTTAGCATATGGGAAGGCACTTTACTTGCAACTAAAATTTATTTTTATTATTTAAATACTAAATAATATAGAAATAGAATAACTTCTGGATTTATAGTGCTCTGTCTGGGTTATGGTAGCAACAATTATTATTTTCTTAATTAATTGTTCTGTTTCTGCATTTATTCAGCAAATATTTATTTATTGTTCATAATATTTGAGGCAATATTTTAGTCCTTAAATATAAAAAGGTGAATTGATGACACATTTATTCAGCAAATATTTATTTATTGTTCATAATATTTGAGGCAATATTTTAGTCCTTAAATATAAAAAGGTGAATTGATGACACAGTCTTCAAGAAATACCATTCTTGGTGCAGAATCATTACAATTCGTTTGTATTATCGGCGTCTGTTAACCTCCACCCACTTTCTCTTTTTTCCTCTTTAACACTGTCTTACCCAAACACATACCCTAGTTGGAAAAATTTTATAACATAAATGAAACTAAGTTTTAAAGAGAAATAAAGTCAAAAATTTTCAACCAAGGATTTTAATTAAAGGACAGAGATGATTTAAATTGATGAAACTATTCTGGTTCATCATTAATCAATCATGTCTTTTGGAACCTTGAATGTTACTACCTAACAATTGTTCAAGTTATGGTTTTTTGACTTTGCTATGGTGCAAAGTGATACACATTTAGTAGAAACCATACTTGGAGTATCAATACAAATATTTTGTTTTTCACTTTCAATAACGTATTTAGCCAATTACATCAGATACTCAACACTCTTATAAAGTAGGCTTTGTGTTAGATGATTTTGCCCAACTATAGGCTAATATAGGGTTCTGATTATACTGAGGTAGGCCAAGTGATGATGCTTGATAAATTTGTTGTATTAAATGTATCTTCAACTTACTATATTTTCAACTGGTGATGGCTTTGTTGGGATGTAACTCTAGTATAAATTGAGGAACATCTATGTAACTTTGGAGGATAAAATATTTCAACACTACCGAGTTGAAAGATAAAAAGTTGAAATTTTATCATTTTGCCTAGAATCCAATGGGAGTCACCATGATTATTTTCCATATTCAAGGAAAATAAATGTGAAACCAAATTTTACATTTTTCACCCAGGAAAATATTTGGCAGCTGATGGAATGAATGTGTAATTAAGAAGTCAGATACAAAGTTGAATACTTCAAAAGATAAAGTCACTCTAAGTCAGAATATAATAAAAATAAGAAAATTACAGATTCTTAAATTCCTTTGAGGAATTAGTCACTTTCCATTGTGATTATGTTCCTGCCTCCAAATATGTATACTAATTGCAGCAATTCATTGAGTTAAATCACCCAATTACTGTTCACTTTTACAGCTATGGCAAAAGTTGGGAATATGTATACACACATATCGTTACCAAAAAATTCAATATGTATTTGTACTCATTGTATGTATATTTTCTACCACTAAATTGCAAATACAGCATTCCTAGTTGACAACAGTTTTACCTATTTTTTTTTTTGCATCATCACATCTCCAGAAAAACAGAACCAATAGGATTTGTAGAGGTGCATATATATATATATACACTTAAATATAATATATGAAGTATATACATAGTTTATATATATATATATGGAGAGAGAGAGAGAGAGATTTTAATGAATTGGCTCATGCAATTATGGAGCTGGTAAGTCTAATATTTTCAGGGCATGTCAGCAGGCTGAACATCCAGGAAAGAGTTCATGTTGCAACTTAAGTCAAAGGCAGAATCCCTTTTTTCTCAGGGTAGATAAGCCTTTATTCTGCTAAGGCCTTCAGCTAAGAAAAAGCTCATCCACATTGTGGAGGGTACTCTGCTTTTCTCAAGGTCTACTAATTTAAATGTTAATCTCATCTCAAAAATACCTTCCTGTAGCAACAGGTAGACTGTTGTTTGACCAAATATCTGGGTACCAAGGCCTAGCCAAGCTAACATCTCAAATGAATCATCACATTGGCTGAGTAATCGTGTATCTTCCGATTTTTAAATGCAAAGGAAAGAATGAAAACCATTTCTGCACAGTGATTACCTTCATTCAATAAGGTTTCTTTGTCATTGCATTGGATACTTTTGTAAGGAGAAAGAACATTTGATTCTTTCAAATTTTCATAGCTAGAAATTTTTGTGGCTAGAATATTTGTGAAGAAATATTTGCAACAATGAAAGAAAGGAAACATGAAAATACAGTTATTTTCTCGATAATTTACTTGTCCCTATTCAGAACTTACTCATCATCCAGAAGGATGTTGGTCAAATTTCACATTCATGGACTGCATTTCTCTGATTAGACTGGAAGATACCATAGAACTAGATTTAACTTAGAGAGTTTTGGTTATATGTTAACACTAGAATATTCATTACAGCTAGAACAGTGTGACAAACAGTAAATACATTTAATTTGTTTTAATAACAAAAGTAGGAAATAGTCAAAGTAGAAGCAACTAAATAAAGCACTACTCATGTCTTCATTCTTGTGAAACATCCTAATGTTATATCATTATGCAAATGAGGAGGCTGCTGCCCATTCCTTTTCCCCTAACATTCTCAACTTTTATGTTCATTGCTCTAACATTTCTCTAAATAGAGTACATCCTATTTAATTACTCCAAGTGCTGGTTCCTTCTATTACATTTTTCTCAAACAAAAAGTGAACCTTTTTCTGATGCATTTCAAGTAAAACCTACTACCTCAATTGATTCTAAAAGGCACTCTCTACAAACAGAAACACATGGAGTAGTTAAGCAAAAACAGGGGACCCTTCTTTAAGTGGAAGGCGGAGATTTTAAGAGCTTTCAAATACTCAATTACTGCGTGGTTAACTGTGAATTGTAGCCAGAGAAGAAAGAAATGGGAACAAACATCTCCACTGATGAAAGCTATTTCTATTCATTAAGAAATCCTCTGAAATGTTTTTCCCCAAGACCAGTGTACTACTGACAGTACAGCTAACAAATTGTATATTCCTCACCATTTATTTTCATGAACTTAATTGACCATTTTAGGAAAGAAATGGCCTTTTATGATAACAACAAGATAAAAGCTGGTAATTGACTGAAATGCTTGAGTACAGCTAGCTAAAACCACTTTTCGACTAATGGAGACCTGAATGAAAGGAATAAAGTTTCAGCCAATTGTGGAGAAGGTCACAAGACTTTTCTTTTAATACTCTTTTTTTGAAACTCATAAGAATACAAAATGTTTTGATGATGCGTCAACTTTAAAAAGGTATGAAAGAAAAAAGATCACATCAAAAATTGTTTTGTAGAGCACCTGATTATCATGCACTATGCATGATGTATTATGGAAAATTGATATTATTTTAAAAACCTTTTTTCAGTATTATGCTGTCAGCACACAGCTATTTCATGTGCATAAGACCAAGCATATTCATTAGTGTTTTCAGAAGTTGGAACAAAATATTCTATGAAACAAGTGTTTGATAATCTAAATAAGAGAATATGAGAGACATTTTTAAATAGTCTCACAAATTATTAAAGACTTGAAATTGATTAACTGCACCGTAACAGGTAAAATAATTTAAAGTACATTTTAGTATTATTTATATATATGTTAACTTTAAAATAGCAGAAATTATCACTATGTTATTACTTACATGATTTAATTTATTTATAATCATATATTTTATGTCAAAACATATGGCTCTCACTAAGGAAAATACATATTTATTAAATTGCAACTCATGATGGTTATACTACTCTGTGTAGGCGTGTAACAGGGCTTTATCTATTTACTATTTGTATAAACTGAGACACTACCAAAGTCATCAGGGTCCTGCTAAAAAATCACTCAAGAGGTACACATTAATGAATATTTCTGCTAATTATTTTAAGTGGATAATCTTAATGAGCCATTAGAAATCATGTTGATTCATTTGTTTTGCCCATCTTCTTTATTTTTCATTTTATAAAAGTTTTCAAATGAGGGTATGTTGTTTTATTAACAACAAAAAAAAATTTTAAAAAGCATACATGCTTTTGAAGAAAATTCTAGAAAAAAGTTGTAATGATAGAAAATAAAATATTAAATGCTATTGATTTACTGTATCCTTAAAAGTGAGAATAAAACATTGAGGGTTTTTTTTTGTAACCAATTTGCTGTTTGTTTCCTATGACTCAAAAATATAACTCATGTTCTAAGAAATGAAGTAAACACAAAATAGTTTTTTAAAGATCTTCATTTAGTAATTTGTTTTGCTTTCTACTTTGGCAAATTAGACTGAAGAGTCTATGTTCAATAAAATTCTGTGTTCCCTTTATTTCTCAAAATAAATCACAAGCAAGAAACAGAATTTCTGTTTCCTTGAAGTTTATTTCCTATTAATTGTAATATCATGTGGATTTTTCTCCCACTTATTCTTCAAGACAGGTTATAGCACTGGAGATTGCTCATTATATGTTCTTCATAATCTGCTTTCCTCTGGCTGCTGAAAATAATTCTGTTTTTACTATCATTTCAATGACCTTTTCTTTCCTGGGCTTCCAAAGTCAGCAGAGGCTATGCTTCCATTTCCTCCTTAATCACAACTGCTTACACACTCTTAAGTACAGATTTCTCTTTTGTTTTATTGGTGAATGAATCGACTGTGTTTCAACTGTTACCCTAGTGAATAATTCTCATTTTATACCACCAAGCATCCTGAGTTCTGTTTCTGTCTACTGCAAAAAAAAAAACATAAATAGTTGTATTTTTTTCACAAATAGTTTTCAAAAATAACCTCATATTTTCCCTTCCAAAACAAGAAAGTGATTCTATTAATTATCTATAAAACAAATCCATCTTCAGTCTTGAGTCTTAATATTTTTTAGTTACTTAAAAGAAATTTCATCAGTAAGATACTGCAACTGGTTGTTCAAGTATTTCTCTTATTTAACAAGTGGTTATTCCACTTCACACATTGTATATCCACTTCCATGTTATATGTAATGAGTAAACTAAGCTGGAGAAAGAGTAAACTCATTTTAAATTATTTTGCACAATTCCTAATAAATTATTGGTGATAAATATGATATTTGATAGGGAAACCATTGTATACCTTACATACATATTTGTAAATATTATACAATGATAAGACTATGGACCTAGTAAGGCTATAAGGTAATAATATGGGCTAGGAGATGACAATACAACAGGGAAATAAATGAACTTAAAGAATATTAAGAAAAGAATATAAGAGTATTAAGAAAAATGAATCAGTAGAATTATTTATATTCTTGTGCTTCAAAGGAAGTTAAGTATGTGCAATTTTTTTCTTTCATTTTGTTTTGACAACAGTGACCGAATCTTTTATGAAGTATTCAGCTTTGTATCTGATTTCTCATTTATATACTCGTCCCATCAACTATCAAAATAATTTTAATTTTGATAAGATATGTGAAATCCCTCTGGCAAATTCTACAGGAAGATAATTCTTATGGGTAGTCACTAGAAGAATTATATAGAGAGCTTTGTCAGTTATCTGACTCATAGAGTAGAAGAAACGGATCCATTTTTATTTAATGAAAAACATATACTAAAGAACTTCAGAAATCCTCTGCTGTGTAGGTTAATGGTTAATGCATTCTTCATTACCTTCTTTGGACGTTCATCAAGTGATATTTTATTGAAGAGAATCATTGTCCTCAGTAATATTCATTTTAAAGATTAGAAGTATATTGCAAATACATCAATTCTTCTATAAGAATCTGTTATAATCTCCCACAATTAATGATACTACTGAAGGCTATGACAATTTAATTTTTTAGTCAATTATGTAAACTGATCTTTTCTTACATTAAGCTCTGAGAGTATTGAAATTTAGAACTGTCTGATTGAAGCATATACTCATGTTTATAAACCACGGTGGGAAGAAATTTAATATAATCAAGTCTATATTTAAATTGAAATTTTTTTGTTCATTGAATTATTTCCATGATGTGAGTCCTGAAATTAAAAAAAAGTTAGAAACTGTCAGAGTGTATATTGACCATTCTGGCAATGTTATGATTAACGTATTAGTTTGCTAGAAGTCCAGGATCAAACAGTTGGGAGATGTGGTTTCTTCTAATGCCTTTTTCCTTTGCTAGCAGATAGCTGCCTCCTCATTGAGTCCTCACATGTTTTTGTTTTGTTTTGTTCTGTTCTGTTTTGTGTGTGTTTTGGAGGGATCGTTGTGCATCCCTGGTGTCTCTTCATATATTGAAATTTTATTTTTTTATTAATGACTTCAGTCAGATTGGATTGGGGCCTACACTAACATTTTATGTCATGACTTCTTTAAAGGACCTATTTATAAAAGTGTTACATTCTGAGATACTGGGGGTTATGATTTTGACATATGATTTGAGAGGACACAATTCAGCCCACAACACGGCTGTCAGCACCTCCAAAATTCATGTCCTTGTCTCATGCAAAATATTTTTACCTCCATCCCAACAGCCCAAAAGTCTTACCTAATTCCAGCATCAATTTTAAGACTCAAAATTTCATTTAAATATACTTTAAATCAAGTATGGATGAGACTTGAGGTATGATTTATCGTGAGGCTAAATTCTTCTCCAGCTGTGAACCGGTGAATCAGACAAATTATTTACTTCAAAAATACAGTAGTGGAACTGGCATAGGATAGACATACCCATTTCAAATAGGAGAAATAAGAAAAAAGAAAAACAGAGGCCACAGGTCCTCAGCAAGTCCAACACCTAGCAGTGCAAATTTCAACATATTGTAATGCTCAAGAATAATGATCTTTGCCTCTGTGCCTCTGTATTCTGTCCTTTCTGCTCACCAGGGTACAGTAGTGTCATCCTATTGGTCCTGGGAAGTAGCCTGGCCCAGTGAAACAGAGGTAATAGCCATGATCTTTGAAACCAATGAGAAGACAGCCTTGGCCCATGGACTTGTGTCTTCTATGCCAGTGGTGGCAGTGGCAGTCCTGAGTATCTCTCATTTACCTTCAGGGTCATTCTTCCCTTTTCGCATGTTCACATACAGATAGCTCTCTTGTCCCATCCTATAGAATCCCAGATGTTTAACAGCTTTCCTTCATTTTGCCCATTATTTGTCCACTTTAGTCCAAGTTAACACTCTTTCTGCTTGTATAACTTCACCTCTGTTCTTAGCTTCTGCTAAGATGGTCGATTAGATCCAAAAGTCATACCTGTAATCTCTTCATCAAATGATTGAAACCAGAAGCCATACCATAATCTCTTTCTCAAATGAACATAGGCTTGTTGTTCTCTCCAGAACACACATTCTTCTTTTTGCAATAATGGAGAGGCTGATAATTTTCCAAATCTTCAAGTTTTGGCTCCTTTTGACTTAATTCTTTCTTCGATTGTTATATCTCTCCTGTCACATTTTACCATAACCAGGAAGGAGAAACAAGGCCGCATCTTCAAAATCTTGTGGAGTAATTTCCTCAGCAAAATATCCAACTCCCCTTTTTATAAATACTACTTTCCACAAAACATTAGAGCATAATTTAGCCAAATTTTTTTACCAGTTTATAACAAGGATAACTTTTCTTTTAACACTCAATAATGTTTCTCATTTCCACTGGAGACCTCACCAGAAAGACAAATATTTCTACTAATAATCTCCTCAAGGCAATCTAAGCTTGTTCAAACATGCATCTGAAAACTCTTCTAGCCTGTACCCATTATCCAGTGCCAAAGCCATTTCCGTATATTTAGGTATTTGTCACAGAAGTACCCAGTTACCTATACATTTGGTACAGCTGTACCACCCATTACTGAAATCTATGTTAGTGAGGGTACTCCAGAGAATCAATCAACAGGATGAGTTTGTACAGATAGATATAGATGTAGCAAGAGGGAGTGAGGGAGAGAGAGAGAAGGAGAGAGAGAGAGATATTTTAAAGCATTGGTTCATAGGATTGTAGAGGCTTGGCAAATCCAAAATCTATAGAGTAGTTGGCAGCCTGGAGACCCAGGAAAGAGTTGCAATTTGAATCCAAAGGTAGTCTGCTGGCAGAATTCATTTTTGCTCAGGGGACATCAGTCTGTGGTCCATAAAGGATTTCAACTGATAATGTGACCTACCCACATTTGTTTTACTCAAAGTCCATCTATTTAAATGTTAATTTTATCTAGAAAACACCTTCACAGAAGCATCCGAAATGATTTTTGACAAAATAGCTGGTCACTATGGCTTAGCCAAGTTGACACCAAAAAATTAGCTATGACAATTATCCTGATTTTTCAGTTTGTAATACCTACTGGAAGATATCTAGAATTTGAACTGGATTTTGAAAATGTATTGATGCATTTGAATTTCCTGAGCTATTATAAGTCTACATATAAAACTATTTATAATTAACTTCCAATATATGTGCAGAATCATAGACAAAATCTATATATTGTGAAATCTAAATGAATTTGTCCCAACATATTAGTTAATAGTTTATGTTCCCATTTCATTTTATTCCAGCCTGTGTTATATCAAACCCTGCATGGAGAAATCATTAAGTACTTTTTACCATTTATTATTCTTATAATTAGTCTCAATCTTTACTTAGCCAATTTGTCTGCAGTCCATGTGGACAATAAGGTGAACTGGCCACAGAAGTTCTGACCAGTTCTGTTTTCTTTCTTTTTGTTCAATTTAACAATTAAGTATTTAGCATATTCACATGAATCATGCAAGTTTACTTCAGTGTTTTTGGTATTTTTAAAATTTCAGTCATCATTATTTACTACATTTAAGTATTTAAAGTATCTAAAAGAAGACACAAACAATAAACTAGGTCTCATTATATCCAGGTAAAAATATGCATCATTTATTAATTAATGTAGAAACAATCAATTATAGTATTTAATTTTGTTAGCTTCCAAACAAACAAATTCTAATAGAATTAGTTTAAAAAAGAGCTATGAAACTGTGCATGGACTATGTAAATAATGCCATTTTACATCATTGGATCCACAAAAAACTCCTGCTTATAAGGAAATAAGACAAACAGAAAAATATCTTGATGATTTCAGCTTTCTAAAGTGTTACACCAACAAGATCTGCATAAGTGTGTGCTGCATATAAATAGCATGATGCACTTTACATTGTTTTATAATTTTATACTCTCAAAAGATGCTGATGTACCTCTGATAAAACCTGTCAGAATCTGCGAGCATATGTAATCAAATTATTCTAGGCAAAAGTGATGCCAATCTCAGCAAAACATATTTTTCTTTTGCTTTTTTTTCCCCCTAAAGGACCTCAATTCTACTTGACTGAAAAAAAATCATACGTAAATGGAGGCCTATTTCAGGATTTCAGGTATAATGTTTGCAAATAGGTAGTGATGTCTGACATAATACAGAATTTCTTCATGATGCACACACAACTATGTAAAGTTCAACTAGTCTGTTGATTTATTTTTTATTATCTCTGGAACACATTCTCTTCTACCGCCTGAGATCTTTCATGAGCAGATACTAGCAAAGAAAAGGAAGATAAAACCTTGAGAAATTATGTTTGGCATGTTTTCTCTGATTCTGTGCATTGATAATAGCCCTAAATCAGATACAATGAACATCAAAACATGCTATAGGTATTTCCATGTAAATTCACTAGACAAGACATCTCATTTACTTTTCTTTTATACAAATTAAATATTCCTCTGCAGTATTACAGAAAACAAGTCCTTGGAGGGAAAGGTTTGAAATAAAATTTGTACTCATTGAAATGACCACTTGTTTCAATGATCGTATATAATTTTTATGGCAGTATTGAGGGGAAGTTCTGACATGGAGCAAGTTTGATGCATTTAAGAGGAAAACAAAATAGCAAAAAAATCTAGAGCTCAAAAGTCTAAAGAGAGACAATGCTGCAGTATGTAATTTTTGTTTGACAAAATGGTGCAGAAATTGTATGGCCCTATCTATCCTTGGCTATCTACTGTCTAAGAAGAGAAATATTTTTAGCTCTGTCCTGTGGGTGTTACAACCCATTTTGACAAACTTGGGCTCGTTGATATCCTTAAAAGTGCTGCATCAATCATTTATGGTCATCCTGATTTGCCTATTATGTAATAATCAGAATATTTATATTTTAAGGTAAATAATTCATAAGTCAATTGAAGACAGGAATTCTCATATGTGTTTGTAAGTGTATGTTTTCGTTTTTTTTTTTTAAACAACATTTTGTATAATGCTAGGCATATGAAAATTAACATATATCTTGTTAAAGATTAGCATTCGAATGGATAATTCTATATCAATAGTGTCTCTGTTTTAAAGAAAAATATACAAAGTAAAATTAAAAGGAAAATAAAAAATTCAAGGATGGTATTTAACATTTGAAAGGATTCTATTAAATAGTACATTCAACAGTATGTTACTAAAGGAAATTACTTAGCATGTTTATTTATGAAAAGGTTTTTGTACAATTTACAATAATTATATCATCATGCCTAATGAGATGATGATTGGGGATTTTTTTTTTTTTTTACAGAAAGTAAAAGTCTGTATTTTGCTTCTGATTACGGTAGTAAAAATTCTAGCAAAAATAGCACCATTAGTGTTTGTCTTAAATTCTGCTTTCACCCAACCAAATATATAAAATATATGAGAGGTGTGTTTTATCAGTTAAAAAGACATAGCTATAGTGAAACACAAAATAAATATATAATGAGCAGAAAAACAAAGAAGTAATTAGTGACTGAAAAAAAGAACCTATTGGGTTCTAAGAAAGTAAGTAATCATAGGTCTCAGGGAGTTTGCCATAGAGAAATGGAGACTAAATTAATATGATGGTGGATGACCACAGTATGTGTCAATCCATGAAACTAGGGGCTAGAGATCAGAAAAAAAAAATAGAGTAGTACTAACAAAGGTGGACCTATGTATAAAGTTGCCTACTTAAGATGATGAAAACAGAAACCTAGCAATATGGCAATTTGCTGAGTTACCCATAGGTCTATGACTGTATTTTCAACATACTCAATATCATCTTGGACTAAAAACCCTTTTCAGAAATGAACAAAAGGAAGGAACGAAAAGAGGAAGGGAGGATGGAAGGGTGGATGGAAGGGAGGAAGGAAGAGAAAAAGGAAGGAAGGAGAAAAGAAAAGTTGCACTTGAACATTGGACACAGTAACACAACCATA
This sequence comes from Cacajao melanocephalus, assembly GCA_963573385.1. NCBI lineage: Eukaryota > Metazoa > Chordata > Mammalia > Primates > Pitheciidae > Cacajao > Cacajao melanocephalus. The sequence continues at coordinate 192,647 of CAUYLG010041036.1, read as the reverse complement.
GAAGTACGGAGTAAGGTGAGAGAGAAACAAAATGACAATAACAATACCTCATACTACCAATAAGCATGCAAAGACACTGTACTATCCTTTGCTCCAGACAACCATATTTAGGATGTTTGTACAACAGAGAGTCATGGAAGATACAGAAAATGTCTCCCTCTGGCACAAAGGCCAAGCATACTCATTTGCTCATTGCTGATAATTACAGAGTCTGGTCCTCTCCTATTCTAACCACTGCAGGTACAGGCATCTATCTAGGCCCATTCACCTTGCCCTTGTGATATTTGGGTACAAGGGAAATGGACACAAATATGCTGATGTTCATACACTGTGTTGTGTCATCAGTAATGAAGGTCTTTGTCTTTGACCCAGGAATCTCATATATGTTGTCAGCATTCACGAAACTGAGGCAGGCTAATTTTTCTCATTGCAAATAAAAACCAAAGCACAACATGGTAGTGATTTCAATATATCCTGCAATATATATTCAAGAGTGAATGTTGAAGAAGCCATAAATATGTCAAAGGACACAGACAAAAAAAGCCTAAAAAATACATTTTCCCTAGCCAAAGACCAACAAAGATGCAGCCAAGCAAGACATAAAATATTTACACAATAATTACTTCACTCTAGCTAAACAACACAGAAAATAGTGTAGCCCTACACCCACTCATGTCAAAATAGACCGAGTGGGAAACCATAGATGTTCATGTAAGTATAGAACAGTGTCCCAACTCCCTGCCAGGGTCATGGAGGATAAGGCCAAGTAGGAAATCAGGACTTTCATTCCTGCTTGGTAGTGGCAAGGCCTCCATCCCAGCAATGACAACATAGATCACATGAGAAGCTTGGACTTTCATGCAACTCACAAGTGGTAAGTTATTTGCAAACCCTTTTGCCAGATTGTCTAATGTTAGTTTTCTTGCACTTCTTCTGCATCCTTTTACTCAGCAACTGGCACTGGTTTGGAAGACTCATCTCTATCAAGTCATCTTCTGTTAATTCTTCTGGTGTAATCTGTTAGCTCTTAAATTTCTCTAAAATCCATATCTTAAAACCCTTCACTACCCCTCCCACCCATCTTTCTTGCCATACTCACAATTTCTTTTGTAGTTTATTTGGCTCCATTGTAAATCCTGTGATGCCATGCACACCATCTGGACAGTCTTCTCCAGCAGGAATTTATTGTTTTAGGTTTGATGGCTTTCGCAACTTTTTCCTACATAGTAACAGTATCTTCAATCGTGCAATCTTTACTTCCTGACTTCAAAGACAAAACATCAATGGAACCAACCCAGAAAAGGGCTTCTCATTGTCCACACCTTCTTGTTGTACAAGCAAATGTTTATCTTTTCTCTTCAAGACTTGAGGTTCAGCAGCTTTATAGATAAGGTCTGTCCTGATCATATACCCAATTGCATTTGCACAAAACAATAAAGTCTATCCCTTCCTGCCTGAATTCCTGGTGCTTGCTTCTCTTCTTTACTAATAAATGTCTTTGGGGGGCATTCTTTGTTCACTTATAGGGCATTTTTATCTGCCTGAAAAACTTGTTCAGGAGGGTATCCTTTCTCCTCAATGATTTTTTAATGAAAACTGGGAGTTCATCTGTTGCCTCTTGGTTAGCAGAAGCTGCTTCTCCTATTATCTTGACACTTGTTAAGCCACAACAATTTTTTAAATTATCAAACTATCTTTTGCTGGGATTAAGTTCTCCAGCTTTTTAGCTCTTTCATCTTCTTTTTGCTTTAACTTGTCATATAATGACTTTGCTTTTCTTGAATCATATTAGAATCTATAGGTATGCCTTTCTTATAGCAATCCTGCACCCACATAAAAGCTGCAGTTTCAATATGAGATAAAAAGGTATTTCCCCCCAAAAATGCAAGGATTTCCTGCCTGTTTATGTAGTTGCAGCGACAGTTTCACAAATTTCCTATCCTTATTTCTTTTCTTTTTTCTCTTTCTCTCTTTTTTTTTTTTTTTTTTTTTTTTTTTTACAGTCATCCTTACACTGGATTCATTTGTTTTGAAATAGTGGGCAACCACAGTTGTGGAGCTCAATCTATGGTCCATATCAAGCAATTTAACTTTCTCTTATAATATCATGGCTTTTCTCTGCTTCTTGGGAGCAATCTTAGCATCACTAGTGGCACTTTGTATGGGTCCCACGGCATTATTCAAGGTTTACAGTATTGTACTAAACACAATGAAAAAAATGTGCAAGAACTGCATGAGATTACTTTTTATTGCAATACTCAATTTACTGGAGAGACAAACTGTCCACATAAAGATGATTAACTTCACAAGGTGTTTTCAGCGGATATTCACAACACTTTGAGTTCACCACAAGCAACAGGGGGTGGCTACACAATTATTACAATATAGTGTAGTAAGTACTTGAGTTCATTTTATGCAGTTATAATTTAATACTGCACCTTTACATTCATTTACATTTATCTCAACTGTAAATAACACTGTGTATGGTCCATAGGTGTTTATGTGCTTAGTGATAAATTTTAACTTTTCCTCATAAATGTGTTTCTATGTCATGGTAGTGAATGATAAAATAGACTAATATCTACATCTATTTTATGTATTCATGGCATATAAGACTTTTTCTTAATTTTAAAATATTTCTAGGCTACATGGTTTGTCTGTAAATTTTCAAATTGCCACAAGTCTCTCCCAAGTTTTTCAATATACTTATTGCAAAAAAATCCACATATAGGTGTACCCACACAGTTCAGACTCACATTGTTCAAGGGTGAACTGTACAGTATAAATATTATTCCTTAACTAAAATCTGGAATATTTATTAATATTCTACAGACGTTGGTCCAAGACTCTTGTTTTCTTATGTTAAGTTCCCTGCATGATAATATTCACACCTGAAATTCCAGGCATCTAATACAAATTGATGACCATCAAGCCTATATCACTGGATAAAGCTATTTCTCTAATATTTTGAACATAGTAGTATATACACAATTTCCCGCATATCTGCATATTTGATATCTGAATATTTGATAAGTGCATTGTCTCCAAAAGTATATTTTTCTTCCTTTTAAATTCTACTTTTTTTCTGATTGTCTCATTTAATGACATCACTATTCATCACTTTGTTTAAGGTAAAAAACTTGGGAGTCACCTTAGAGTTTTCTTTTTTCTTACTTCCCATAGCCTAATAGTCAGTAACTCTCATCAATTTCCCCTAACATATATTACTGCTAGTCATTGACCTTTCTCTATTCCTGTCATTTTGGTTCAGAGACTCATTCTTTATCATTTGGATACTTGGGAGAGCTTGCCACTTTTTCAATGTGGGCTCACTCTCAATACCCCTATTTAAAATGTATAAATAGTTCCACCCTGACCAAAGAATGACATTATATATTAGAAGAGTATATGAGGTCTTTTCTAATGTTTATTATCCTATCTTTATTACAAATTCTCATCTCAATTGACCCAGTACCTGCCAGGCTTCTAAGGTTTCTGAGGAACTTGTACCAATGCTCTCTTTCACAGCAATGTTATCACTGATGTACCCCCACCACCCTTTTTTTTCTTTACTAACTCTGTTCATTCTTCAGTATTCATCATAAACATTAGGGTTTACATTTCCTTATTCCTTCAAAGTGAATTAAGTGTCCTTCTTGTGTACCGCATTCACATTCTCACTGTCTTTTTTACAAATATTTTCACACTATTTAAAATGTGTATTTAGTTGCCTGACACTTTAAAAAGACTGTGGTTATTTAGGGCAAGAGTGGTATTTTATACACATCTGTATTTGAAATGTCTAGCAGAGTGCCTGCCACAACTAGGTGTTTAATTATTGAACAAATAAATGAATGAATACATGAATAATTTAATTTGGTTGTGAATTATGTCCAAATTATTTGCCTTTAGCCTTCTCGATTTTGAAGCACTTTAGAAAAGATACTTTTCACTCTGATTCTTGAACCATAGCACACTTTACACTTTTCTTTTTCTGAGCAAAGAGAGTTTAATTAAAAAACTGTATATGCGACAACAATTTTAAGCCATATCTCTTTCCAATGAACAGGACAGCAAATCATCTGAAGAGTGTCCTTAGTCATCTCTCTCTCTTCTTAACCCTCACTGCCACCCCTAACCTGAGAAGCTATGAACTTAAGAAATCTGGTATTTTTTCCTATAAGAGGACTGACCTGTAAGAATCACATACTTTGTACAAGGTCGGAGGCGAACACTATTCATCAGACAATTTAACAGATTCTGTCTTCAAGTTCCTTCCAAGTGCCTGTATTCAACAAATAGTACTAGAAGTGTTCAAACCAGACTTCAATAATACACTTTCAATTCATTTTTAGTCCTCTTTCAAGTATAGATTTATTAAGTTGGTGTATTAGTTCAGATGGCTCAAAATGCAGACTCCAAGTTAGGATAGGAGAACAAAGAAACAACTTTATGGAGGTGAAGAATAAGGGGCTGAGATGAAAGAAGTAGATAAGGAGAGCCCACAGACTTCTGCGCACACACCACATCCATGAGTGAAGGGCACAGGAAGGTGGCTTACATAGGTAGAGTCAGACTTCTGGGCAATTCTAAAAATGTTACAGCCAGGCTGATAGCCCTCAAGATGAAGGTGCCATATATCCATACCTTGCATGGTAATTGGCAAGGGGCAATATGGCCTCAGCCCAAAGGTGGTGATGAACTCTCATAGGAAGCAGCTGGGGCTCTCAGTCATCTGTGCTCTGTGCAGCAGATGATCTGCACAGCACATTTTCATGGCTGACACACTTGGGTCTGAGCTGAATGTACAGAATTATGTATTTCAAAATAATCATTACTGATTATTACAGCATTTTTATTCTCTAGGAGAATAGAGATCTTTCTAATCATTTCAAGATTTAAATCATCTTTGGTCACCAAACATTATGTGGGAGGACATTACATTTAAAGAATACAGAATCATCGTTTTTTTCCTGCGATATCCATCATCACTTTTAACAAAGTATGATCTACAAGTATTTACCTAAAATGTCCTTAAGTGCTTGTTAGAGTGTCTGGAACAATCTTTCATCATAATTCAAATGTTATTTGTTCACATCATATTTGTATTTAATTGCTTCAAATTAAAAATATAACAATTACTCATTTAAAAGATAAAATATCTCTAATTTAATTATTTAAGTATTTTAGACGTAATAGACTTGGTCAATATTTTGACAAAACCAACTCCCATTATTTAATTTGAAGCAGTGTACACCACTGGGAAGCACCATATTAGGTAGGTACAAAAGTAATTGTGATTTTTGCCATAATAGTAGTAAATAGAGCTTAGATTTTTGAGTCAGAATTAAATAAAATACACCGTTCCTCATAAGAACTTCAATATCTCTGAGTCTCTTAACTATTAAATAGAAAAAATAATACATTCTTAGTAATATTTTTCAGGGTCACTTGAGATAAAGTTTATAAGGGCTTTCACATAGTGCTGACCATCTAGTAGGTACTCAGTAAAAAAGCATATACTTGGGAGTCCAAGTAAGTTAATATTTGTACAAATTGACATAACTCAAAAATAAAATTAGACAATATTTTAACTTAATAATTGTCTCTAATTTATTTTCTGATCTGCTAAATGAAGATGATAGGTTTTATATTATAGATTGCCATGAGAATTCCATATAAAAGTAGAAATAACTTATCTACCTATGTATATATACCTATCCTTTTATCTGTCAGTCATCTAAGTTTATAGTATGTAACAAGCACCCCCATAATATTACCTATTGTCGTCCTTATTGTTTTCATCATGATAATCGTAATCTTCCTCTTCCCTTCTTGTCATTATCAACATCAAGTTCCATGAGGGGGTAACTTTCTATTATATAGCAAAATATCCACCAGGTAGAAAATAGTTAATATTTGTTGTATGAAGGACAGTGATCTGAAAACAAACATAAATATTGGGAGGATTCATAACGAATGAATAACCATTTCAAAGAGGTATATAAGAAAGTAAAACAGAGGGCAACTGCTTTCTAATTCTGTTTGATTCTTTTGCCATTTTCTTATGCTTAATACACAACATAAATAAAATTATATGGCAAAAGTTGAAAGTTAAAAGGAAGACTCAGAATTTTAAGATAGACCAGAGTAAAGTCATGATATGTTGCACTCATTGCTTAGTTTAGGGTATTATCAGTTTTCCTTTATTTCACAAGGGGTAATAGCCTAGAGGAAAAGAAGATGTGTTGAATTGAAGCAGCATCAAGGGAACAAAGTAGTGAATTATCAATTTGAGGTGGCTTGAGAGAAATTAAAGTATTAGAAGTAAAAAATTAAATGAACACAATAAAAAAGCCCCTAATGTGCTTTAAAAAGCATAGACCTTTATGTACATGTTTGATACAATTTCTGCTAATTTTAATATAGGATAGAAATCATTATCACTAGCAGTTCAGTTTATAAATAGGAAGATATAATATGTAACATGTACATATATTCAAACTTTCTCCTTTCTTGATATCTTTGTCTTCCTTTTGTGATGGTAATAGGAAAAAGAGACTGGGAAATTTTGATGTCCTGGAATGTCCTGAGTAAATATATTTTAGTACAAAGTAAAATATTATAAAATTTGCTTTCCACATCTATTTTGCATCTTGGAAAGTACTTCATTTTTATGAGATTACAAAAATAGAAATGATGAAGAGAATCTATGTTTCTGCATGTAGAACCACAGAATTTAGTATAACATGCAGTTAGTTTTTATGGATTCAGAAATTTATTTGCTGTTGTAATTTTTCATGTGAAACCATTCTTTCAGAAACAGTATATATTTTTTGTTGTTGTGAGATTAGTTAACATGAGATCCATTCTCTTAGTCAAGTTTTAATTATAGTTACAGTATTATAAACTATAAGTGCAATATTGTATAGCAGAGTTCTAAAATGCACTATCTTGCATTAGCTTAAACATTACAGCCATTGAACAGGGTAAGATGGATTATTCTTAACAATGATAACTATGTTTTTTCTTTTCACTCACAAATCTACTTACTCAGCTTATGGTACTAGGGCCTGGTAATGTGAATTTTAATACACAGTCACTGTAATTCTGTTTGAAGGCCACTGCCATAATTTCTAACAAATATCTATGGAAAATTAAATCATTTTTACCTTCTGGCTCCAGTTATTATTTTGTTAAGGCAATTGCCTTTGAATTAATTTTCACGGTTTAGGTAGAAATTGACAAAGCTATTTTGCTCCCAAAGTATCCCTAGATTTGTTGTCAGATTAACTACATTTATTCTTATGACTTAAAAGTTTGTTTTAAGAGAATCTAGAATATTCAAACAGGATAACCTTGTAAATAAGACTTTAAACAGAATATTTTATGAACTTTTATTTGTCTTTCATAACAATCCTCAGCTAGACTAAGCTTCTGAACCTTCTATGAGTCAAAAAGGAACAAAAGATATCGACAAATTATCAGATAATATTATTTCCAGTAATTTCAAATACTGAAGGAAATGATAATCAGACCAAATATAAACCTGTTGCTTTAGATAAAATCTGTGTTAGCTTATATTAATTTGGGTCAGTGAGCTTACTCTTGGTAGATTTGAGCAATTACAGAACTTAGAAACTTCATCTAATATGGTATATTTAATACTGTGGAAAAACAATTTTGGTGAATTTTCTTTACATATTAGCAATAGTGTTAGAAATATAATAAACAGGATACTTTCTGGGCAAGTACAGTTATAAATGCTTGGAGATTATCAACATTCGCTGTTGTGCTTGCCCGTGTGTGTCTAACAGCGTGACTGGCTGAGTCTGAGACTCATCATGGCCAAAGTTTTTGAAGGATAATGTTTGGAATATCCAACTCCAAATAACTTACCAAAATTTTTAAGAAAAATATTATTGAAAACTTTTTACACAGTGAGAGAGAAAATTATTTTCTCTAAATTTTTCAGAATACTCATTATATTTTTGAGGGGATGAGCAAAGAATGGGTTGCAAAAAATTATTTGACTCTGCTTACTGTGGGCTTTTTCTCTCTACATGTTGACATCTGGCCATTCTTAATTTCTGAATTCTAGTTTCCTCAGTTGAATTTATTTATTATTCCCTTAGGATAACTTCAAAATTATGTTGAGATTCCACATAAAGTTGTTTTTGTTTTTTTTTTTTAAATAATATTCACACAGGTTTAGAACAAGAACATTTCCCATTACTCCTGTTCATATTTCACTTGTAATTTTAGCTACTGGTGATGAAGCTTTTATTTTCTTATAGTTCTGTGTGGTTATGTTCCTAGGTTAAAAAAGTTAACAAACTTTGTATTTTGGTTTTGAAACTGAGGATCTCGCAGAATTCTTATATTAATAGCTTTTCAGTAAATCACTAATTCTTCAGAAAAATCAGATGATAACACAACATATGCCTGCTAATGATTAATTATTTTACTTTGGCTTTCTAATACGTATTTCTTTTCTTTGTCATTGATTTTGCATTTGGATAACAAAGGCTTTCTCAACCCTAGCCATGCATTAGAATCAGTAAGGGATCTTTTAATATTTGCTAATATAAGAGACTGATCTATGTATTAACTTTTCATTCCTGCCATAATAAATTACCAAATAAACTGCAACTTAAAAAAAAAAAAAAAGCAGTAGCATGTTGGATACAGCATGCCTCAACTTGTTACTCTGCTCCAGATTTCAAAAGACTGAAATTGAAGTGTGGACAAAACTGCATTTTTTACTGGAAATCTGGGGAAGCATCCATCACTGAGCCCACTCAGGTTGGCAGAATTTAGTTCCTTCTGATAATAGGGCTGAAGTTCTTGTTCCTCTACTGACCATCAGCCACGGGCCACCCTTACCTCCTAGGGGCTTGTCTCTGATCCTTATGTGTGGCTCCCTGCATCTCAAAGATAGCAACAGTCTTCTTACTGGAATTCTCATCAAATCTTCTCACTGGAAACTTCTCAGCCTTCACCTTCTGCCTCATCTCTTCAGGCTCCCTCTGGAGAAAGTTCTCTGCTTTTAAGGACTCATGTGATTAGGTTGGCCCAAACTCTATATCCCAGGATAATCTCACTATTTTAAGATCTATAACCTTAATTACATCAGCAAAGTCTCTTTTTCCCTGTTATGTGACGTATTCACAGGTTCCAGGGATTTGGGAGTAGACATCTTTGGGCAGACATTATTCTATCTACAATATCCCAGAATCAAAATTATTGAAAATATTTGGTTTATAGCATGTTTATACATTTGTATTGGTTGCTTAGACTATTAAATAGAGCTCAATTTGTATCAATTTGTTTTATTTTATGGTTACTTGTTGCTTATTTTTTATTTCTGACTTTGACAACGCAGATTATACAGCAATCGGCTTCATTCTGTGCAGTATTCAAAGTGCAGACAGATAGTTTTAATCAGACTGATGTGGTATTTCTCAAATGAATGTCTCTTCCTCTCAATCAGACTTAAATATTTGATCTTAGAATTCAATTTTCTTGAGATTATCAAATTCTCCTCAGGTGGTAACAACAATCAGATCCAATTTCCTGCTTTCTTCTACTTGGTGGACAGAAAATAAAATTCAGTCTCGTCCCCCCAACCACATCCCTGGTTTCTTGCAAACAATGTTTATTCAGCACTTAGTCTAGCTAGACACCACATTTCGCACCAAGGATGCATATTTCAAAGACACAAGTATCATATTTAATAAGGTTTTTCACCAAACAGGAAACATTTAAGGTTTATATCATTCTTATTATTACTTTGAGGGCTGGATCTACCTGTAAACATATCAAAATGAATATATGGAAATCCATTTCCACAGCTGCCCTCTTACATAATTTGCCCATTCCTCTTGGGTTCTATCTTTGCTTTTATCTATACCTAAACAGTTCTTGAGAGACGGAGAGACACTCTAAATTCTGTTAATTCCTCTAGTATCTATGGATGAAATCTTATTTTGTAGATTATGTATTGCATTTTACCAGATGTATATTCAATTAAAATAGTAATTATTAGTATAACTTTTTGGTAGATCTTTGAATTCACTGGAATGTGTGAGTTTGACAAATGTGAGGATTATTATCAGTGAAATTATTACAAGGGCATTTTTACTCAATTTCACATTTTGAATTAAAAGCATTTTACAGGCATACATAAATAAAGTTCTATCCTAGAATTATAGTGCGCCTTTACGCAGCAGGGTTTGTTTTACATTTGTCTGCTCATTTATTCCAGTTGCTTCCCCAACACTAATATGCGGAGGAATTACCTGGGGATCTGGTTAAAATGCAGATTCTGATTCAGTCATCTAAGGTCACAGCTTTTCTACATGACTAACAAGTTCCACAGTGATGCTGATGTTGTTCCTCTAGGGACAGTACTTTGAAGAGCAAAGCCCTAAAAATACGACAACAAAAAAAAATTAAATCGAATCAGGAAATGTAAACTTTTGTCACAGTTCTCGATATTCAGGTAAAGCAAATTGCTTTACCTCCCAGAGGAATCTTTTCATTTATAAAGAAAAAATATTGGAGTTATTACTATTCCATGATTCTACATGTTCATAGAATTTTTTAATAATTAAGAAACTAGTGATCACTGAGGTAAAGTCAGATATCCCTCAAATTCACACAAGTAATGGCAACTCCTAGTTGCTGGCTTTAGGTTTTCTGATGGCAGTTTGAAGCTTCGCTTCACTTTACCATGCCAGCAACAAAACTTGAACCCATTTATACAGAGCATCATGGCTGAAAAGAGAAATCAGGCAGAGCTATTTTACAAGATACCTTGAGAAATTTTAGCAAGTTGGACTGTCATTACTTTAATGGATTTTATATTTTTCATACTGTACCAATAGTTTTCTCTCTGTTTTATTCATTTCTGCTATTCATTACCTTTATTCCCTAGCCCTTTCTCCTACTCTTAAGCAACCCTTGACCAACTGATAGCACCTTTAAGCAAGGTGATTCTTCACAGCAGTCTTACATCAATGCCAGCTGTGATTTCATTTCTATTGAATCACTGTAATTCCTGAAACAATTTATAAAGTTGTTCTGCAACTTGATTTAAAATTATATTTTCATGAAATAAAGGCACATGAGATTACATGTATCTGTCATTTTATACTTTTCCATTTTTTGTAACAAAGTTGGACTTGTGGATGTAAACTTATTGGCATGCCTTCATTGACTAGTGGAGACATGGTTCTAAAGCAAGTGAAGCTATAAATCTGAATATGCCTACTTCAGGTGTAATAGGTATCTCACTGGCAGTGTTGCACTTACTGCTTTTCTCAGTCCACACAACAGTGTTTGGGCATGGATAAACAGGTGCACACTGGCAAAGGACCAAATCTACCCCAAAACACAAGTAACTGGTGTGCGTCTACATATTTAGGCCAACTGGTAGCTTTTTATTGACTGCAGATGGTTACTGAGTACACAATAAAAAACTTGCAATTGACAAATCACATCCTTAAATAACCCTAAAGGTTTTTGTTTATGTTTTTCCTGATGGCTAGGAGTCTCACTTTGTACTCAAATGTAGCAAGCAGGGTAAATTTGAGCCCACATGACAGCCTTATGCCCCAGATGCATATGCCCTTGAAGCCAATGGAGGTCTCAAGCCTCACTTCCAACCTCACAATGATTTTGATATTTTAAGAACCTGAAGAAATGAGTCAATTTCAACCATCTCATCTTACCCTAAAATCTTGCCAGGTTTGTAAATATGTGCTTCCTGGGGCCCAATTGAAAGCACTGAAGGAGATCCACATTCAAAATATATGTGTAAATTATTTCATCTTTGGGGCATTTCTTGCAAAATAGTCTTAGCTGAGCAGATGCTTCATCAAATGCAGCAAATCTCTTGTAGGTGTCAACTATATCTACAACACTAAGTTACTTGATGTAGGAGACATACATATATATACATACACATATATTAATGTATAGGATTTACTCTCCAGTGTTCTATAATCTTGATAACAATTCATATGAATAAATATAAAGCAAGAAAGAATGTGAATAGAATAAAAGAACTATATAAAATACTATATGAGTTTGTTCATGTAGTATTTATTTCTATATAATACTATATGAATATGTTCATATACTATATTAAAAATAGTATTAAAAATACACAAAAGTGTGGGCAGTACTCATCTTGATATGGAAATGGGGTCAGGAGGAGAGGAACAATGTCCTGGCCTTTGCCTCAAGTATAACTCTTGGGAGCAAAGTTGGCATGGAAAAATTTAGTAACGTAAAATAGACAGTGGCATTTGGAAATACATGAACTGGTTTCTAGGTCCTATTTGAGAATACGTTATCTAATAAGACCTTGGCTGATTCACTTGCCCCCTACCTTGGGTGGCAATAAAATGAAGAGCTTGGATCCAATAATCTCTGAACTTCCTAGGAGATCCTAAAATTCTGTAACCATAAGCTCTGGGGTACACATGCACATCCTGCAGGATTGTTGCATAGGTACACACATGCCATGGTGGTTTGCTGTCTCCAGCCCAGGTCGCCTGCATCAGGCTTTTCTCCTAGTGTTATTCCCCTAGGTTTTTTCCTGGGTTTCTCCCCAACCTCCCTGCCCCCACTATCCCTCCCCTCCCCTGCCCCTTGCCCCCCACCTACCCCCGTATGTAATGTTCCCCTCCCTGTGTCCATGTGTTCTCATTGTTCATCACCTGTCTATTACTGAAAACATGTGGTGTTTGGTTTTCTGCCCAGCAATCACATTACTGGGTATATAACCAAAGGATTATAAATCTTTCTATTGTAAAGACACATGCACATGTATGTTCATTGTGGCACTGTTTGCAATAGCAAAGACTTGGAACCAACCCAAATGCCCATCAATGATAAACTGGACAAATTCTGTAACAATATTTTTAAAATTTTGAGGAAAATTGAAAGCATTTTTACTGGCTTCCACCTCAAATCGCTACTTCCTGTGTACTTTCTCTATTTTATCTTTAAAGCATATTATCATTAAATAAGATAAATTTATTTTCTTACTGTGTGTATGTCCTAGTCACTACAAATAAACAACATTTGAACAAGTTTTTGTTTAATTCACTATTATATTCTCAGAGATTATAATAGTGGCATGTAGTAGACATTCAGTAAATAGTCATTTAACTGAGGCTGAGCACAGTGGCTCATTCCTAATTCCAGCCCTTTAGGAGGCAGAGGTAGGAGAATTGCTTGAGGCCAGGACTTTGAGATCAGCTTGGGCAATGTAGCAAGACACTGTTTCTCCAAAATATAAAAAAACAGAACACTAGCTAGGTGTATTCATCAGGGTTCTCTAAAGGGATGGAACAAATTAGGACAGATGTATATAAAAGGGGATTTTAATAAGGAATATCGACTCACACAATCACAAGATGAGGTCCCACAATAGGTTGTCAGCAAGCTGAGGAGCAAGGAAGCCAGTCTGAGTCCCAAAACCTCAAAAATAGGTAAGCCGACAGTTCAGCCTTCAGTCTGTGGTGGAAGATCCACAAGTCCCAAAGCTGAAGAACTTGGAGTCTGATATTTGAAGGCATGAAGCATCCAGCACAGGAGAAAGTTGTAGGCTGGAAGACTAAGCCTGTCTAGCCCTTCCACATTCCCCTGCCTGCTTTTATCCTAGCGTCACTGGCAGCTGATGAGATGGTGCCCACCCAGATGGAGGATGGGTCTGCCATTCCCAGTCCACTAACTCAAATATTAATCTCCTTTGGCAACATCCTCACAGATAATACGATGCACAGGAACAATACTTTGCATTCTTCAATTCAATCAAGTTTACACTTGATATTAACCATCACACTAGGTGTGATGGTGGGCCCTATAGTCTACTTGGAGGATCACTTGAGCTCAGGAGTTCAAGGCTGCAGTGAACTATGATTGTGCTACTGCACTCCAGCCTTGGCAACAGACCAAGACTGTCTCAAAAAAAGAAAAGAAACATTTATTTAATGAATAATTAACAGAATCAGTAAACATATTTAAATGAAATAAATATAAATCTATATAAAATGAACAAAATATATATATTAAAGGAAACTAACAGTGTTACTCGGTTTTATCCTGAAATACTTTCCCAAATGTAAAAAACCTGCTATTATACAATTTGAATTGTATGTAGTTAAAAAGAATAAAGTAGAATCCAAAGGGTCAAATGATTCAGTGTGCATCAAACAGAGTGCTATGTCCTTTTCAGTGCTGGAATCTCTATCTTCCTTTTATGCTGAGAGATTGATAGGGATCAAACTGGCAATTAATATTATAATAAACCCTTGTTTTCAAAATAATACAATGGAGGAATTTTTTTTCAGCTTTCCAAAAATAGACTATATGGTTAAACCCATATATTTAAAATGATAAAATCATAATTTTACAAGATAAAATGTTTAATAGTAGAATAGGTTTTTTTAAAAAGCCTAAAGCCTACTAGAAATGCTGCAAGGCATCAAACTTTTTTTTTCAATTGGAGAAAAATAGTCTTATAATCTGATGCATTTTATGGAATAAATTCTGTATTAAGAACTACTGATCAGAAACCATTAAATTCCTATAAGTAAAATTACATATGAATGAAATAAGTAGCAAATAATATAAAACTAAACATCTAATATAAAAAGATTAATGTTAAAATGTTAAATTTAAGTGTTAAATTTAAAAATTGAATATAAAACAAAATTCAATATGGAAATTAAAGTATGTTCTCTGAAATATATATAAATAATTTGAATATTTTATATGTATCTTCTAGAAAGTGTAAATCAAAATAAAAAACCCTACTAATAAATAATTTTGGTAACAGCCCTTTTGGTATTTATCATAAAATATTTTGGTCTCATTTGAATTAGTATTGTAGTTTATCATACATATTGAAACTAACTAATAAAATTAGCTAGTGAAATTCTTGATAATTTTTAAACCAAATAATAATTAAAATCATATGCTAACTTCCAACCACAAGCAAACACACAAATATAATGACCTATCATTGTCTTCAAAGATAAAGCTTTCTAAGACATAAAATATTTTAGATAGTGTCGTACATAATAATGGGGGAAATTAAGACCAATTAAATGTACAGTATACCAAGTCAGAACCAAATTATGTTAAATACTCAGAAACACAGCCATAGAAAAGAATATATTTGTTTAAAGAAAATCAATATCACGATGACTGTAATGAAATGCATAGGTGAACAATTAATATCCTAGAATTTATTTCTGAAAAATTAAAATGTGCAACAAAATATGTAATATATAAAATAAGTTTAATTTTTATCCAACATGCCAATTAGCATGAAGTTCTTTAGCCACTAAATGTCTAAATACTGTGAATACAAATATATTATTTGCATTGATATTAATATTGTATAGCGAGTCACTTCTAACATAGCTCAATGGGTGTCCATCTCCTAGCCCTTATACCCTTTTGTAATCCCCAACCCTTAAGTGTGGGTAGGACTTGTGACATCTTTCTAGCCAATGCAACACTACAAAGGTGATGGGATATTACATCTCTCATTACTTTACATAAGAAAAACCACCATGGTGGGAAGAAAACATAGCAAGGAACTAAGGGCTGCCTCCAGCCAACATACATATATATATTGTGCATATATATATATATATGTAGGTAGAATATTTAATGTTAAGTTTGTACAGTAGCCAAATGCCAGAACCTGGGCAAGAGAGTTAATGTCCACCTCAAGTCCTTAGCACTTACTCTAAGTGCTCGCAGGTAACAGGGCAAATGCTTGCATGGCAGCTGCATGGCAGTGCCAGTCAGGTCTCTTGCAGGATGGTGTGGACACAGGTGACTCTTGTTTTGGGCACACGTTTGTGGCTGGCATGATGAGCTAAATTTAACAGTGTTTCAGGAAGGAAACCACATTGGGGAGCTGAGATATGGGTGGGAAGGACATGAGGGGAGGGATATGGGTCCTTGCAGATACTTTCGCCTCTTGTTCTATTTCAAGATTGCAGCTGGGAAGGGCTGAAGTTGTTGGTCCCTGAAAAGCTGCCACTTACCCTGGTCTGGAGCCCCTGTGAGCTGGCGTAGAGTAGGAAAGTGTTGCATCACACCCAAATCCTTCCATGGGCAGTGCTAGCTGATGTGGGGCCCAAGGCCCCACATACATATATATATACACACATACATATATATATATATATATATATATACACACACACACACACACATACACACACATATGTATATATATACACACATATATGTGTATACATACACACACACACACCCACACACACACACACTGTTCTGTTCTTCTAGAGAACCCTGGCTAATACAGATTTTGGTACCAGGAGTGGTTCTAGATGAACAGAATATTAAGGATGGAGTTACACATGGGCTCAGCAACATGGACTTCCACTCACCAAGGCTGATCTGGCTATGGCCACTGCTAAGTGCCCAATTTGCCAGCAGCAGAGACCAACACCAAGCCCTCAATATAACACCATTCCTTGGTGTCATCAGCCAGCTGCCTGGTGGCAGGTTGATTATATTGGACGTCTTCCATCATGGAAAGGACAGAGGTTTGTCCTCACTGGAATAGACACTTACTCTGGATATGGGTTTGCCTATCCTGCATGCAGTGCTTCTGCCAAGACTACCATTTGTGGACTCACAGAATGCCTTATCCACTGTCATGGTATTCCACACAGCATTGCCTCTGGCCAAGGAACTCGCTTTATGGCTAAAGAAGTGCAGCAGTAGGCTCATGCTCGTGGAATTCTCTGGTCTTACCATGTTTCCCATCATTCTGAAGCAGCTGGATTGAAAGAACAATAGAATAGACTTTTGAAGTCACAATTACAACACCAACTAGGTGACAATACTTTGTAGGGCCGGGGCAAAGTTCTCTAGAAGGGCATGGATGCTCTGAATCAGCATCCAATGTGCGGTACTATTTCTCGCATAGCCAAGATTTATGGGTCCAGAAATCAAGGGCTAGAAGTGGAAGTGGCACCACTCACCATCATCCTTAGTGATCCACTAGCAAAATTTTTGCTTCCTGTTCCTATGACATTACGTTCTGCTGGCCTAAAGGTTTTAGTTTCAGAGGGAGAAACACTGCCACCAGAAGACACAACAATGATTCCATTAAACTGGAAGTTAAGATTAACATCTGGATACTTTGGGCTCCTCCTACCTTTAAATCAACAGGCTAAGAAGGGAGTTAACAGTGTTGACTGTAGTGACTGACCTAGACTATCAAGCTGAAATCAGTCTACTACTCCACAACAGAGGTAAAGATGTGTATGCATGGAATACTGGAGATTTATTAGGGCATCTGTTGGTATTACCATGCTCTGTGGTTAAGGTCAATGGAATCTACAACAGCCAAAGTCAGGCAGGACTATAAATGGTCTAGACTCTTCAGAAATGAATATTTGGGCCACTCCACAAGGAAAAAAAATATCATGACCTGCTGAGGGGCATGCTGAAGGCAAAGGGAATACAGAAGGGGTAGTAGAAGAAGGTAGTCATCAATAACAGCTATACACATGTGACGAGCTGCAGAAATGAGGACTCTAATTGTCATGAGTATTTCCTCCTCCTTTTGTGAAAGTATTTGTGCATGTATATACTTATACTAAGAAAATACCTTTATTTTATTTCATTCTTCTTTATCATGTGACATAATATTTATTGACTTCATATCAGCATTTAGGTATTGTTAACGTTATGTGATAGCATTTGGGTTAGGGATTGGTGCATTTCCAGTTGTATGAAAAATAGTTGTATTATGTTAGGTGTAATTATCACCTTGTTATTATCTTTATTTGAATATTATGTATGATCTCAAGAGATATGTATGGGTTCAAGTTGACAAGGGATGGACTTAAGATGGTTAATACTGGGTGTCAACTTGATTGGATTGAAGGATGTGAAGTATTGAACCTGGGTGTGTCTGTGAGGTTGTTGCCTCACTGGAAAAGGCAGGCCCACCCTTAATCTGGGTGAGTACCTTCTAGTAAGCTGTCAGAGTGCCTAGACTGTAAAGCAGGCAGAAAAAAAGCCTCCCAACCTACATCTTTCTCCATGCTCGATGTTTCCTGCCCTCAAACATTGGACCCCAAGTCCTTCAGTTTTGGGACTCAAACTGGCTCTCTTGCTCCTCCACTTCTGGGAGGCTTATTGTGGGACCTTGTGATCGTGTACGTTAATAAACTCCCCTTTATATCTATCTGTCTTATTAGTTCTGTTTCTCTAGAGAATCCTGACTAATACACAGTCTCATTTTGTTGCCCAGGCTGGAGTACTGTGGTGCAACCATAGCTCACTGCAGCCTTGAACTCCTGGGCTTAAGTGTTCCTCCCACTCCTGCCTCTTAAGTAGCTAGGACTACAGGTGAGTGCCACTATGCCTGGCTAAGTTTTTAATTTTCTGTAGAGATGAGGTCTTGCTATATCACCCAGGCTGGTCTTGATCTACTGTTGTCAAGCAATCCTCCTACCTCAGCCTCCCAAATTACTAGCATTGTATGTGTGAGCCACCACACTCACTCATCCTGCATGTTTTTGAGAATCATCACGATGTTTCATTTACCTATAACTCCTTTGTTTTTATTGCTGAGTAACAGTTTATTGTATAAATATTAAAAAATTTTTGTGGATAGTTAAGTTTTTCTAGGGGTTGGCTACTTGAATAAAGCTACTGTCAACATTAACATGCAGAAACATAGTGTTGACATATGTTTCTCTTTTTCTCTTAAGAAAACACCTAAGGGGGAGATTACTGGTTCAAATAGTAATAGAGTGTTTAACTTTCTAGGAGACCATCAGCTGAGCCTCTAGATGAGTACTCAGACTGGGTTGACACCTTGATTTTAGCTTTGTAGATAACCCAGCTAAGTCATTTCCAGAGGCTTGACCCACAGAAAGTATGAGATAACAAATGTGTGTCATGTGCAGTGTTTGTGGTTATCTGTTATGCAGCATAGAAGTCTAATACTGTGGTTGACCTATCTTAGTTGTTGTTGTTATTATCCTCTGTATAGCATAGACCTCAGATTCTCTCAGTGGTGGGCTTCACTTCTCTGGGCATTTTTGTGCTCCTGTTCTACTTCAAATTTCTGCAGACCCCACATGCCTGCACCTCCAAGAGGGCCTGTAAGCCTCTGAAACTGTAAAGTGCACATTTGCCACCTTCCTATCTCTCTTCCCACCCATGGAAGCCAATATCCACCTTGTATCTATGGTGGATCTTGGATAGGAAACAGTTTTGTTTCCTGCCCTCCACCAGTGGTAGCAGATCTTTGCCTTTTATGAATGCAGATTCTGGGTTCAACGTATTTTCCTGCTGTCTTCTGTGGGGAGAGAGCATTTGCTCAGCTTCTTCCCCAGAAGCAGTGGATCATTGCTTATTCTTGGGAGTTGAGAGGGATGTTTTCTACTTCTCCTTTAGAGACATGTGATTTTGTTTCTACCTTCCCCCAGCAGACTGGCGTGTAGTGAGAGGTTATGATACCCCTGCTGAAGCAGTTTGCGGTTTTTACTTTGTAAGAGAGGAGGATTTAAGGAAGTGGGCAATATTTTGTGTCACTATTTGAGGAGCAGCTAGTCACCTCTTATATATCTGCTCCTGCCATTAGTAGGGGCTCTTCTAGTGTCTTTTCCTGCTTACAATGTTTTTATTAGAGAAATGAATATGCATTCTATCACTGGTTAGAATTTATGTCACTTAGTTATTGTATGTCCTCTGCTCTCTGATTGGTGCAAGGAAACTTATTTTGTAGAACACTTGGCTATTTTTATTGTTAGTATAGGAGCAATGTTATCGTGCAGATTTGTACATCCTAAATGAGATCAAAAATTCTGTTTTATTTTTGCATCTGTATTCCACAATTAGAATTAATTAATACAGTGTAATAAAAAATTTAGTTTAATAAAAAATAATAGCTTTCCTAAATTTTATCAATTTTCTTATAATCAATGTGAGACCTTGTATTTTCTGGGAAAATGCCATTCAAAGTACCACTAAGAAAACAAGATATCACCAAGGTTAGGGCAGTGGTACAAAGTAAAATTTGGCTTTCTAAAACCATTTATGGTGTGCTTTTATTCCCATTTTATGGATGAGAATATGAAGTATGGAGAGGTTATTTAACTTATCAATGTTTCTATGAGCAGTAGTGACAGTAATTGAAACCAGTAGGATTCAAGACCAACCAGTTTAGTTCTAGAGCTAACATACTTACCTCTATAAAATTTGTATGAGAACGCAAATAATCACTTGAGTATTCAAATAATTACTGTAGGATGACATAACATAAAATAGAAACCCATACTGCCTAGGAAACTTTTATAACCTAAGCTCCAGTCTTCAAAATTCTCAATTAGTTTGATTAAATGTTAGTATTACAGTTTACTAAATATCTAAACTCCTCCAAATTTAACCTCTACCTTCATCAAAGAAGTTTTTTACTTTCTTAATAAGGCATATCATTTTTAATTGTTCTACCTTGAGGATATAAAATTATTATGGCTTTTATGGTTTTATTAAAATCTGTGATTAAAAAAGCCAAAGTATTTTAAAACATCTCATTTATATTATTATTAGCAAAGCTCAGTGAGACATGAAATGACATGCTGGCAACAAACAGAAGATGAAACTGTAAAATCCTGACCAGTCCTCTTCAATAAGGTTCTTACAAGGCTCCTGCTGTGCACCTGTGTCAAGAAGTCTGATTCTGCCAAGATGATTGAGTACTAAAATGTTAAACCAGGCTATTGGCAATTTAAAATTGTACACCGATTCCCTCTGTGAATATTTGCAGCTTCAACTTCCAGTTCTAATTTACTCCAGTGAGCAATTCTCTCATTAAAGACTCAACATTTGTTAGACCACTGTAATAAAACCTTCAAACGTTTTGCCTCCAAATACAATATTTGCTTCAAATAAACTTTTGGTATTAATTCATCACTCATGTGTTTTAAAATATGTTAGGCAGGTAATTAGGGTTTTTTTTTAACTCCCTGTGAGCCTCCAATAACATAAACAAAGTACAAAGTAAGTAAAAAAGTGCCTAATTAATTAAACAGATGTGGGAAGAGATTGCTACATAAACACACACTCACATATAACCAAACACACATAAGTTAATATACATTGGTTTGACAAAATACATTTCTTTTGGAAAATTAACTTATCAAAATGTAACATGTGACAAAAAAATTAAGACATATTCTGGCCATAAGTATACTATCATAGCATGTAATTTTAATTTCCTCAGAAGAAAGTTATGGCAATGCATCCTAGTCCATAAGTAAAGAATAGTAACTCAGGCCATTTTTCTTTCTCTCAATTTCAGCCACGTTACCTAGGAAAAAATAAATGGTTCTTCAATCTTATTTTCAACTTTGCTAAGCATTTTTATTGTTCTTCCTGGAGAGCTTTAGAAACATGAATAGCTTATTAAGTGGCAAATTTACCTGACCAGTTTTAATTACATATTGAAATTAAATGTAAAGATACATGATTGAGTTGATAAAAAATTAAATTTAACCATTTTATCAGCTTTTTTTCGACTTCTAAATTATGTATCTCATCACCGGTTGATTTTTCTAAGCCTCTTATATGCTAATGCTTTTCAAAAATATACTCTACATTTCTACTTTTGATTTTCCTGAAGGATTATATTCAATTATTTTCATTCTTTTGTTACTTTTGTGCTTTCTTTTTTATTTGTAACTTTTTTTATATTAGTGATAAATATATTTAAACAAAAAGATCTCTGAATTACCACTGGGATTTAAATACATTAAGTAATGATTATAAAGTATAAATAGCCAAATAACTGATATATTTAATAGTTTTCCATTTTTAGAACTAAAATATATTGTTAGTCACTTTTACAGACTTTCTCATTGTTCCTTTCATTCTGCTTTGAGAATTTTCTTAACTCTGGTTCTTTCATTTTCAGTGGAAGGACAACAGCAGCTGACAGATACTCCACATGTAGAGATAGTTGATTGGAGGAGTATTTTCCCTTTAAATTATGCTTTCCTTAGATACATTCTAATGGATTTGCAAAATTTCAACCTGCCGTTCATTGCCTATGATACTATTCTAAATGGGGCTCAAATAATCTTTAAGATAATTTAAGAATATTAGCTTATTGCTATTTCACACGTATACCTAAGAGTATAATATCACACTTTAGCTATTATCTTTACAATCATTGGAAAATAGATTTTGGAGCTACTTCCAAGTTTTCTGGCCTCTTCAAAGATTTATTATGTCAATAATGAAATAACCTTATAGGGCAGGAGTTCAGAATATCGAGGTTAAATTCTTCTTTATGATATACATTTTTACCATTTCCTAGTAATATTTGCTAAACGAATCTTTTTTTTTTTGACCCTTATTGATTTCACTGCATCTACTACTATTGATATTCTACTATCAAAGAATTCACATAAAAATTAACTCATATATATGAGTTATATATATATAAGAGTTATATACATATATAAGAGTTACATATAGATAGATAGATAGATATCTCAATATTGACAAGTTTCTTATCCCTTGACAGATTGTGTAAGGCCTTCATGTGTTTGAAAAAAAAGTTAATACTACTGAATTAAGTGAAGTAGTTATGGAAACATAGGGACACGTAAAGTGAATTCCATCATTTAGAAGAAAAAAAAGTAATCTATGGCTAAAATATCACTGCTGTAATTTTTGGATTTGAAACTAATCGTCTGCCTCATACATGCTTTGCTGTGCTTCATGCATGAATCATTTAAAAGATTTATAACAAGCTTCCTAAATTCTGCATGCCAAAGTTCAGATAAATCCAATGTGACATGAACAGATCAATCAGCTATACATAAAAAGTTTTATGTATTTATACCTCTAAAATGGATCTGCATAGATATACAAAAGTCTGCAGAGAAGAAAAATTGTATAAATATATATATTGAGATTTACATGTTTTAATCCACTGAAATTAGAAAAGTTCTAGTGTACACCTATACTTTTATTACTGCCGCCAAACTTTGGGAGCACCAACTCATTCTGTCTTTTGGCTATTGACTTCATTTCACAATACACAGAAGTTGATGTTTTAGTCTGGAGTCAACCAGAAAAGATCACTTCTGATATACAGATAGAGCTTAAACTGGTACTTCATTTGAAGATTCCCCATAAACAAAGCATCTTTCTTCTTTATCTGTTAGACTCAGCACTTCATAAATTAACTCGCTAAAGATTATTTGACAGTGATTGCTTCTCAAATGTAGTCAACAAGCTCCTCAGTATCTTCACAATGCTGCAGTAGCCACTTCGTAATTGCTCCCAACCAAAGCCAACACAACTCTTTCAAAACAACCATCGTGTCCATCTTAAGCTATAATAGCTCCAATTATTTGCACTTAAGATTCACAGCATCTACTGTCCTGTTTTTTCTTTAGTCATATTCTAGTTAGGTTTTCTCATTTAATAAGCTTGTCATCTAAAAATAAGATCTGCTTTACAATAGTTGGTATTGGGCGAATCCAAACCTCTGTGCAGAAAAATATCCTATATCATAATAGCCTCTTGAGTAATTTGATCTGATCCTCATTTTCCACAATCATATCTGAAGTTTATCATTATTGGCAACTGTTCTACCTCTGGTATCTTAAATTCAAATATCTTAACTATCTAAGTACAATTATGCATCCTATTCTTACTCTTTTATCTCTATTCTACTCTAGTTACTAACCTCATTAAATCTTATTTAGTTTCTTGGGCTTTTCAACATCTAATATATCTGTCAGTATCAACCAATCTTTACTGATATCTTTCTTGTTTACATTCCATAGTCTATCACATTTATAATAACTTGATATTTCAATGGTAAACTTTATTTACTCATTGTCAATGTCAAATATGACAAAAGTCAACCTTAAAGCAACGTAACTAACCAAAATATTAACTATAACTTCAGGATTCTTACCAAGACTGGAGAAGATAACAATCATACATTATTAATTTTTAGTTTTAAACTCCACTTCTATCTTGGCCTTGCCATACAATTCATAATTCGTAGTCAGCACTCACTCATATTTTGTTCAGCAACTTTTATAACCTTGTGCACTCTCCTAAATATAAGTAATTTCCATTTATAACATGTTCCTTCGACATATATATGAGCATAAACACATCTTAAAGAAATTAAATGTCTGCCTCTGGCTTTCTAAAAGATTTTAACACTATTATGAAGTTATGCAAATAATTTTTGTGTAGATTATTTGAAGGCTGACACTTCTGTCAGGAGAACTAAGTTCAATTTTTACTGAATATTATAATATTAGATAGCCCAATTATAAATAATCTAAATATTTCTGAGCACTAAAATAAAAATATTTCATATGTATTAATCACTTTCAGTCAATAAATTATGAAATTACTTTAAATAATTTGGCTTCAGTGGCTTAACATTTTTAAAGAAGTCAGAACCATCAAAAGAACTTATTAATAACATTTGTTTAGAGTAGAGTTTAAAATTTTTTAGTAGGATTGATAAAGAAGCTTGACTTGGAAATTTGACAAAATTAAATAGATTAGGGGTTGAGTTAAAGTTCATCTAGAAGTGAACAATTAAGTTAAATTTTTGATAGATCAATATCAGGTCCCATTGATGTGTCTACTCTTTTTTCATTCATCACATTAACAAATATTATAGCAACAAATGTAATAGCTAGGTTAGGAAACAAGCTACATTTAGTGTAGCTGTGCTTGTTTGTAGCAGACAAAATGAAAATACTGAAAAGGCACACTTCACTGATGATCTTTTTAAAATATATTTTTTATTTTTACTAAACAAATAACTGTATTTATGGGGCATAATATGATGTTTTAATATATGTGTATATTTTGGAATTTTTAAGAGAGTAAAATAGTAGTTATTAGAGGCTGGGAGGTAATGGAGAGATGTTTGTCAAGGGTTACAAAGATTCATTTCAACTGGAGAAGTAAGTGTTTGAAATCTACTGCATAGTATGGTGACTATAGTTAATGACATAATGTATACCTCTCAGGATCTGATTTCTAAGTTGGTAGCAACTCCTTTCTGTAGTTCTTGAATTTAGTCCTTTAATTCTTGTTAGTTATGACATCTAGAGTACAAATGTTTATGCATTCTACCTGTCCCCTCCCCCTACTATTTCTTGAGTCCAGAAAGTCAAACCTAAAAAAAAAAATGAGCACTACAATATCTCCTGTTAATTAATTTCAAGGGAGGACCCTTTGCCTCTCTATAAAATTAAATTGCTGTTCACAAACCATAACAAATCTCAAATAGTTTAACAATGTTGAAGGTAGAATTTCTGTCTACACTATTGATTTGTGAAGAAATTTAACTAAATGTATGTTAAGCATAATATTAATTGATAACTTTTGAGAGTGACTAATCTACTCCTGTAACCAAGTCAATTAAACCTAGTGGGTATTAATACTGGTTTGTATAACTGTGTTAACAGAGCAAAACTGAACAAATTGAAAATGAGTTTTAACAGTAAGTTAGACTATTTGCCATTTTGTACTAAAGAAGTTTTGGGAAGTATAGAATTTATAAAGTGATAGGAGAACTTGGCATTTTCTATAATATGTTGCTATTACTTAGTTTTGGGGTACAGGACTTTCATTAGATATGGAGAAGAAATTTGTGATTTTCTGTAATAGTGATTATAATTTCTTGAGGCTTATCAAGTATAAATTACAGTACTAAGCTCACATATATGCTCTTACTTGAACATTACACAAATATTCTTAGGGAGCTCATATCTGTAATTCAAACAAATTTAGGCTTAAAGCATTTAAGTAATTTGACAAAAAGTTACACTCCAAGAAAAATGAGCAATAATATGTAGTCTCATACTTGTGCTAATAAATAATTATAGTTTTTTCTACTATGTTAACTAGTTTCTACATAGCTATATGTATAATATTCATTTGTATATATAATAAAATGTATAATATTCATTTATATATATAATAAAATGCATAATATTCATTTTCACAAAAAAAATAGATTTCACCTGCTAAAACTCTCTCCAGTGAAAACAATAATTTTTACTTCTTTTAAGTGAATATGCAAGATCTGGAAGAAAAGAAAGATGTACAGTACCGGGATTGGTAGTCAAGCCTTAGTGTTAAAGGTGGAGAAGCTGAATACTATAAGGCAGAAGGGGAAGTATAACATTATGCACATTAGAGAAAGAAACACTTGCAGTAAATTGTTTTATTTTGCTGAAAATTTTGATTCAGAAACAAATCTTGCAGTTTGTATCACCAGATATGAAAGTATGAATGCAATATTTAAAGCTGTAGCTGTTATTGGTTGTCAAGTTTGAGTATCTGTAAAGATATATTATTTTAGAAATCTCATTTATTGATTTATAAATTTTAGAAAACATTGCTAAAAACAACGCCAAGTAATTTTTTAAACAAATGTATAACTTCCAGTCTTATTGGGACAATAAGTATATTGACCAGCTACTGTTATAAAATTCTGTACAACATTGCATTGAATAATATCCTCCTAAAGTTGCCTCCATCCTAATTCCATAAATCTGTAAATATGTTAACTCCCACAGCAAAAGGACCTTGGTCTAGGGGATTAGGTTAAGCATCCTGAGATGTGGTTATTGACCTGGGTTATTCAGATAGGACTAATGTAATAATGAAAGTTCATATAAGAGGCCAGCAAGAAGGTCAAAGTCAGAAAAGGAGAAGTAACAATGGATGCAAAGATTGTAGGTAAACAAGGAAGTGACCACTTGCCATGTAATGCAGGCAGCCTCTGGAAACCAGAAAAGAGAAAAAGTTCAATTTCTCTTAGAGTTTCCAAAAGAAACTCAGACATCTTGGCACTTTGATTTGAAAACTTCTGATTTTGGAATGTATAAGATAATAATTTATATGTTTTAAAGCCACCCAGTTTGTGGTAATTTGTTACAGAATCAATAGGAAACTAATAAAAATGCCAAATGATTTTCTAACCCTATAAATAATCTCCAGTTTCTTGCAGTCAGTAAGAATACTGCTCAAATCTTGTTATGCAGTTCTGCCAGGACTTGCTTTTTGACAGAGCAATGAAGTCAACATGATGGCAAGAGTCCAAGTCTTGGAAAGTAGTAAGCTGTGGTTAGCCCTTGTTGTCAGGATTCTCTGAGTCTCTTTTCTGCCTGTTCTTGGTATTTAGTCATTGTAAAACTTGTCTGGTCTAGTTATCTTCAAGTTACAAGACTGAGCCTGTTACTTCTAAACAGTCTTTAGTCTTGGTTAAGATAGCACACAAATGGAAGGTCAAAACAATATCTTGGTAAAGTGTTAAAAAGTTCTAACCTTTATTTTTCCAGAGCAGTATTCAAAAAGTATAAATGGTGTTTTGATATTATACTTAATAACGTATCAGTCTTGTCCTGTAAGTTATCTCTCCTCTCCTTGGAGTTCCTGAGAAATGGGAATCAATTAATGCTTTATTAAAAATGAGTGTAATGCCCATACCCAAATGTCATATCATAGGATGAACATCAATGATTAAGACCAAAAATTTTAAAAAGGCTTCCCAGATTTTTAAGGGGAATTCAATGTATTCAATGTACACTTACAACTACAATGCACACTTATAACTGCATTCTCAGCAGCCACCTAAAGAAAGTAAAAAACACAAAGGATTATAATAGATTACATACAGTCTATTTTCCCTAAAAATATAATGTGGCAACAAAACAAAGAATGAGATTAAAAAAAAATAAAGGATAGTGTGCCTGGTCTACCTTGAAGAACCAGTTCTGCCTTAATTTAGTGATCTTGCATGTCAGAGAGAAATGTAAATTAATAAATACTACATAAATTTATGCTTGGTAATAACAGCAGCCTAGCCAACTATTCACATGTCCAAATTAATGTTCTTGAACTTTGAATTATTAGATTCACAGATTTTCCTTCTTTTGGCAAAAGACAAAACAGGCGAGCAATGACAAACCTTAAGGAAATAAAGATCTGGATAACCTTCTCTTTATGATATATACCAATTGATATGTCAATTGTAAAACAGAGGAAAACGTTATATTGAATATAATGATCAATTTAGAATTTTACATAATACCTATTGTTTTAGGCCATTCTTGCATTGCTATAAAGAAATGCTAAGACTGGGCAATTTATGAAAAACGAACTTTAATTGGCTTAAAGTTCTGTGGGCTGTACAGAAAACAAAGGGACATCTGCTTCTGGGGAGATCTCAGGAAGCTTACACTCATGGCAGAAGGTAAAGGGAAAGTGGGAACCAGATAAAGAGGGAAGAAATGCCACACACTTTTTTTTTTTGCAAATACATTAGATTTTAATATTTAATATCGAATACTATTGCTTTTGAATATATTTTCCCTGAACCAAGAACACAATGCTAATTGCATAAAAACATACATATATAAAAAGTAGTTCTCCATTTTCCTGGGGAAATATCCAAGCATAATTTTTAGAATAGTCAAGTTTCTTGTTTTAATTATAATTAAAGTCCTGATCATCTCATTTATTAGCTCTGTGACTTACACATTTAAGTTAAAGAAATGTTATTAAACAATTGTTACAATTTATAAATGTAAGGTGCTATTATGCAGTAAATAGACTTTTCCATGAGTGGATGTGTTCCTTCTCTCGCCAACTATTAAGCAGCTATATACGTTAGTTTAATTGTATTAGTAGATGATACACTGCTGCAAATGCTAATTCTCTTATCCATCCCAGTGTTGATTTTATGTGTGCCTGTGAGCTGTTTAGAATGCATCAACAGTATCTTTAACAATCAACATTAAGATGATCTAGGCTTGGGCTTTCAACGGAGATTGACCAATGGTTTCGATTAAGTCAGACCATCACTGTCTGAATCAAGTGATCTGACCTATCCCCGGTAGCAAGAACTCTTTGAACCACCTTCTCAAAATGCTGCTGCCACATTCACGGCATATTTTGCATTTGTTTCAAGGTGAGGATAGTCGCTGCCATTCCTGTACCAGGCTTGGGCTTCTGCAGACACCTGCTGTTCACTATGTCAGTCTTGTTACCCAAAATCACAAAAGGAAAGCTTTTGGGCTCTTCCACATTGGTGCAATATATAAATCCTTCCAGTTACTCAAGTTCTGGAAGCTTTGGAATTGTCAACACTAAAAGTAAGCAGAGAGCAGTCAGAACTTCTGTAAAATCGCATCCTCAGGCTTCAGAATCACTCCTGACATGCTGTGTCTGAAATCTACATGGAGGCAAAATATCCACCCACTTCCAAATCTTTACTTAAAAATTCCACACCTATTGTATGGAAGATCTGGATATCAAACTTACTAGTTACATATCTGTTCATAAGAGAACTCTTCCCAACTCCACCATCTCCAAAGAGAATTACTTTAAAAAGTGATGGTTTTCCTGTTATTGTTAATTTCAAGAGCTTTCATGTCATTATTTTTTTATTTTTTATTTTTTTGAGACAGAGTCTCACTCCGTCACCAGGCGCCAGGCTGGAGTGCAGTGGCGTGACCTTGGCTCACTGCAACCTCCACCTCCTGGGTTCAACCAATTCTCCTGCCTCAGCCTCCTGAGTAGCTGGGACTACAGGTGCATGTCACCACACCCAGCTAATTTTTTTGAATTTTTAGTAGAGACGGGATTTCACCATGTTGGCCAGGATGGTCTTAATCTCTTGACCTAGTGATCCACCCACCTTGGCCTCCCAAAGTGCTGGGATTACAGGCGTGAGCCACTGCGCCCAGCCCAGTATTCTTAATTGTTCAATTTAGTCATCACTATCTCCTAGTGTTATTGAGAAGATTTACTAAATGACAGGGAGAAAGTATTTCATCACAGTGCCAGGCTCATTATAGGAGTGCAAGAAATTTCTCACAGCCATGCAGAGTTCTGGGTTGGCCCATCTGGGTGCAATGAGAACAGAGAGAGGGTTGGGACCTGCAAAGCAGGAGGCAGAAGTGGTAGAGCTGCCAGACTCTGGCTCCAGCTGCTGCCGTCCATTTCCATGGAGGAAATAACATGGCCACTGGCCTGGGCAGGCTGTCACACACTTTTAAACAACCAGATCTTGCAAGTATTTAGGAACTATGGGGAAGATAGTCCCAAGGGGATGATGCTAAACCATTCATAAGAAACCCACCCCCATGAGCTAATCAATTCTTACCAGGCCCAGCTTCCAACACTGGGGATTATAATTCAACATGAGATTTGGACAGGGACACATATCCAAACTATATTACCTAGTAGGGGTATATTAATTATAAAAAAAATAAAATTAAACCACATCCTTGGATAAAGAAAATGGAAGATGTTACATTATAAAAATATTTCAACATCTTTCTGAAAAGCAGAAATTGAATAGAAAACAGATACTGGCCGGTGCGGTGGCTCACGCCTGTAACCCCAACACTTTGGGAGGTTGAGGTAGGTGGATTGCAAGGTCAAGAGGTAGAGACCATCCTGGCCAACATGGTGAAACCCCATCTCCACTAAAAATACAAAAATTAGCCGGGCGTTTGGCACGCGCCTGTAGTCCCAGCTACTCGGGAGGCTGAAGCAGCAGAATCACTTGAATCCAGGAGGCAGAGGTTGCAGTGAGCTGAGACTGCACCACTGTGCTCCAGCCTGGCAACAGAGGAAGACTCCATCTCAAAAAAAAAAAAAAGATACTATGCTGTTTTGATTAAAATAGTTCTGTAGTAATTCAAAATGAGGTAATATGATTCCTCCAGTTTTGTTCTTTTTGCTTAGGATAGCTTCAGCTATTATGGGCCTTTTGTGGTTTCATATGAATTTTAGGACTTTAAAAAAATTGCTGTGAATAATGTGATGGTGTTTTGATAGGAATTGCATTATATCTGTAGAGTACTTTGGGTGGTATGGAAATTTTAACAATATTGATCCTTGCAATCCATGAACATGGAATATCTTTCTTTTTTTTGGTGTCCTATTCAATTTCCTTCATCAGTGTTTTATAGTTTTCATTAAAGAAATCTTTCACTTCTTTGGTTAGGTTAATTCTCAGATATTTAATTATATGTGTGGCTATTGTAAATAGGATTACTTTTTAATTTTCATTTTCAAATTGTTCACTGTTGGCATATAGAAATGCTACTGATGTTTGTATGTTGATTTCGTAACCTAAAACATTACTGAATTTTTTTGGTCAATTGTCAATTCTGCTCGTTTTCTTCTGGAGTTTTTAGATTCTTTCAAATATAAGATAATATCATGAGCAACCAAAGATAACTGGACTTCTTCTTTTTCAGTTTGGATGTCCTTTATATCTTTCTCTTGTCTGACTGCTCTAGGTAATACTTCCAGTACTATGTTAAATAGCAGTGGTAAAAAAAAATAGACATCCTTTTCATATTCCACATCTTAGATCAAAGGTTTTCAGTGTTTCCCCATTCAGTATAATACTAGCTGTGGGTGAGTCATACATGGCTTTTATTTGATGAAATATTCCTTATATACACAGTTTTTTAAAAGACTTTTATCCTGAAGGGATGTCAAATTTTATCAGATGCTCTTTCAGCATTAATTAAAATTATTATATAGTTGTTGTCCTTTTCATTCCATTGATGTCATGTATTACACTGATTGGTTTTCATATGTTGAACCATCCTTGCATGCCATGAATAAATCTCACTTAGTTATGATTAATGATGTTTTAAATGTATTGTTGCATTTTGTTTGCTGGTTTTTTTGAGGATTTTTACATCAATATTCATCAGAGATATTGCCTTGTAATTTTGTTTCTTTGACGTGCTTTGCCTGGTTTTAGTATCAGGGCAATACTGGCCTCATAGAATGATTTTGGAAGTATTATCTCCTCCTCTATTTTATAGAATAGTTTGAGTAGGATTGGTATTAGTTTTTCTTTAAATGTTTGATAAAATTTAGCATCTCAGAATTGGGTCCCAGATTTTTTTTACTGTAGATATTTTATTATGGCTTTAATCTCATTACTTGTCATTGGCAGGCATTGGATTTCTTTGTGGCTCAATCTTGGTAGATTGTGTGTGCCTAGGAATTTGTTCATTTCCTCTAGATTTTCTAATTTATTGACATATAGTTGGTCATATTAGACACTAATGACTCATTGAATTTCTGTGGTATCAGTTGTAATGCTATTTTTTCACCTCTGATTTTATTTATTTGGATATTTTCCCCTTTTTTCTTAGTGGTCTAGCTAAAGGTTTTCAGTCTTGTTTTAAATTAAAAAATCAACTTATTGTTTTCTTGGTTTTCTGTATTGTTTTATTTATTTTAATTTTACTTATTTCTCTTATGATGTTTATTATTTCTTTTCTTCTGCTAATATTGGTAGGATTTGCTCTGACTTTTATAGTACTTTAAGATGCATCATTAGGTTATTTGAATGTTTTAATCTTTTTTGATGTAGGCACTTATAGCTATAATCTTCCCTTTTAGTACTTCTTTCTCTGTATTCCATAGGTTTTGCTTTGTTGTGTTTCAATTATTATTTGTTTGAAGTAATTTTTAAATTTCCTTCTGAATTTCTTGATTAACTCACTTGTCATTCAAGAGTATATATTGTTTAATATTCATGTGTTTATATAGCTTCCAAAAGTTTTCTTTTTATTGATTTCTAGTTTTATTTTATTGTTGTCAGAGAAGGTTGAAATGATTAAAAATTTTTTGGAATGTTTTCAGACTTGTTTTGTTACCTAACATATGGTCTATCCTTAAAAATGATCCATGTGCTGAGGAGAAGAATGTGTATTTGGCGTCCTTGAATGAAGTATTCCATAAATATCTATTAGGTCCATTTGATCTATAATGCAGACTAAGTCTGATGTTTCTTTGTTGATTTTCTTTCTGAAAGATCTATTCAAAGCTGCAAGTGGGGTGCTAAAGTCTCCAACTATTATTGCAGTGATGTCTATCTCTCTCTTTATCTCTAATAATATTTGCTGTATAAGTCTGGTTGCTCTAGTAGTGGGTGCATATATATTTCAAATTGTCATATCCTCTTGCTGAACTGACACCTTTCTTCTTATAGTTTTTGTCTTGAAATCTGCTTTTTCTGATATCAGTATAGCTACTCCTGCTCTTTTTGGTTCCCATTTGCATAAAATATCTTTTGCCATTCATTTATTTTTAGTCTTTGAGTGTCTTTGTAGGTGAAGTGTGTTTCTTGTAAGCAACAGGTCATTGGGTTTTGCTTCTCAATCAATTCAGCTAGTCTACGTATTTTGATTGCAGAGTTTAGTCTATTTACATTCAGTGTTGCCATTGATGAGTAAGGACTTACTCCTGCCATTTTGTTAAGTATTTTATATTTGCTTTATTATCTTTTATTCCCTCTTTCTTTCCTTCCTGTCTTTCTTTTAGAGGAGATGATTTTAGAAAAGGTTCTTTTTGGTTTGAGGTTGCTGTGAGGCTTGGAAATACTATCTTATAAACCATTATTTTAGGGTGATAACAACTTAACAACTTTATTGTTTGCCTAAACAAACAAGGCAATAAATGAGCAAAAATAAAACAAGCATAAATAGACAAGCATAAATAAACCAACAAACAGGCAAAAAGAAAAACAAGCAACAAATTAGCAAAAAGAAAACTAATAAATCTATCTACCTTAACTTTGTCCATCAGCTTTTTACCTTTTCATTATTTTTGTTTATAACTAATTGAATTATATATATCCTGAAAATTTATTGTAGTTATTTTTTATTGTTTCATTGTTGAGTTCATTCTACTTAAAAGAGTTTACACACCACAAGTTACAGTGCTATAGCATTCTGTGTTTTTCTGTGTATTTACTATTATCAATGAGTTTGTACCTTCAGATGATTTGTTATTGCTCATTAGCATACTTGAAGTACTCTCTTTAGCATTTTCTGCAGGGCAGTCTGGTGTTGGTAAAATCTCTCAGTTTTTGTTGTCTGGGAAAGTCTTTATTTGACCTTTATGTTTAAAGGATACTTTTGCTGGCTGTAGTATTTTAGAGTAAACATTTGTTTCCCACAGTACTTTATATATGTCTCGCCACTCTCTTCTTAACTGTAATGTTTCTACTGAATAGTCTGCTGTCAGACATTGGAACTCCATTGTATGTTATTTGTTTCTTTTCTTTTGCTACTTTTAGGATCCTTTCTTTATCTTTGATGTTTAAAAGTTTGATTATTTGACTACCTTGAGGTAGTCTTCTTTGGGTTAAATCTCTTTGTGTTCTGTAACCTTCTTATACTTGGATATTGATATCTTTCTCTAGATTTAGGAAGTTTTCTTATTGTCCCTATGAATAAATTTTCTACCCCTATCTCTTTCTCTTCCTCCTTTTAAGTTCAATTACTTAGATCTGTCTTTGTGTGGCTATTTTCTGTATTTTGTAGGCATGCTTTATTGTGTTTTATTTCTTTTCTTTTTGTCTCTTCTGGCTGTGTATTTTCTAACAGTCTGTTTTCAAGCTCACTAATTCTTCTGGTTGATCAATTCTTCTATTAAAAGACTCTAATGCATTCTTCTGTATGCCAGTTTCAGTTTCCACCTTTAACATTTCTGTCTGCTTGATTCTTTTTAATTCTTTCAATATCTTTGTAATATTTATGAGACAAAATTCTGAATTCTTTCTCTGTGTTATATTGAATTTGAGTTTCCCCAAAACAGCTATTTTGAATTCTGTATGAAAAGTCATATTTCTTTTTCTTCAGGATAGATGCCTTGTGCCTTATTTAGTTCATTTGGTGAGGTTATATTTTCCTGGATGGTGCTGATGGTGGTAGATGTTCTTTGATGCCTAGGCATTGAAGAGTTAGGTATTTATTGTAATCTTTACTGTCTGGGCTTATTTGTAGCCATCTTTCTTGGGAAGACTTTTCAGATATTTGAAAAAGTTTGGTGTTATGATATAAGCTATATAACCTTTAGGGGGTAGCCCAAGCCTGATAATGCTGTGGTTTTGCAGACTCATAGAGATACCACCTTGATCGTTTAGGCAAGATCCAGGAAAATTCTTTGGATTATCAGGCAAAGACTCTTGTCCTCTTCTCTACTTTCTCTCAAACATATAGAGTTCCTCTGTCTGTTCTGAGCTACCTAAAGCTGGGGGTGAACTGACACAAGCAACCCTGTGGCCACCAGCACTATGACTGCACTGGGTCAGACCTGAAGCCAAAACAGCACTGGGTCTCACCCAAGGCCTGCTGTAATTACTTCCTGGCTACTGCCAGAGGATATTGGCCCTGGAGCTCTGCAGTAAGCCTGTGGCAAAGCCAGCTAGGCCTGTGTTCTTCCCTTCAGGGCAAGGAGTTGCCCTAGGTCTTGGGTGGGTCCAGAGGTGCCATCTAGGAATCAGGGACTAGAATCAAAAACCTTAGACGTCTACCTGGTGTTTTATTGTATTATGGCTCAGCTGGCAATCAAACCACAAAACATAGTCCTTTTACTCTTCCCTCCTCTTTCCAAAGGCAGAGTAGCCTCATCTTGTAGCTATTATCACCCCAGGCCAGTAGTACTTCAAGACTACTGCTGATGTTCCCTTAATGCCCAAGGGCTCTTCAGTTAGTTTGTGGTGAAATGCTTCATAGCCTGGGCCTTGCCCTTCTAGGTACTGGACTTCCCTCTGGTCTAGGATAGGTCCAGAAATGCCATCCGAGAGCCAAGTCCTGGAATCAGGGACCCCAAGAGCCCACTTAGTGCTCTACCCACCTGTGGCCAAGGTGGTATCTAAGGTGTAAGACAAAGTCCCCTTTACTTTTCCATCTGCTTTTCTCAAGTAAAAAGTGTCTTGCCTTGCTGATACCATGGCTGGGAATGTGCTGAGTGTCACCTGAAGCCAGCAAGTCTCAGAGTCTCATATAAGGCTGTTGACATAGGACTTGAGTTTTACTGCTTATTATTCAGAGGCCATGGGATCTTTGGTTAGAAAATAA
Organism: Cacajao melanocephalus; assembly: GCA_963573385.1. NCBI lineage: Eukaryota > Metazoa > Chordata > Mammalia > Primates > Pitheciidae > Cacajao > Cacajao melanocephalus. The sequence goes on along the minus strand of CAUYLG010041036.1, from coordinate 156,654 downwards.
ATTCTGCCATAACTGGGCCCTTCCCTTCAAGGTGACAAGTTTCCCTCTGGAGTAGGGTGTGGCTAGAAATGTTTTGAGCTAATGCCTGGAAAATGGGCCTCAAGACTCTGACTGGTGATCTACCCTGCTGTGGCCAAACTGGTACCAAAGATGTAAGAGAAAGGCTTCGCACTCTTGCCTCTCCTCTCCTCTCCTCAAGTGGAAGGAAAGGGGTCTCTTTTTGACCCATAAGCTGTGCAGCCTGGGTTTGGGAGATGGATAATGCCAACTGCCATTAGCCACCCTGGCTGGTGTCTCATGAGGTCATTTGCTTCCCCAATCTACTGGCTCTGGGCCCACTTCAGCACTAGGACTCTCCTAGGAGTTGCAGTTCTTGTGGCCTAGATTGTCTTTCCAGTTTATTTATGGCCCCATAGCACTTTAGCCCATGGTGGCAGCTTGCAGAAACTCATTAGGACCACTGGGATTGGCAATTCCCTTCTGCCTCGAGTTGGTTTCAATGCTTTATACACAGGTGGACATGAGCTGAATTTGGTCTGGTTTTGTTTTCTGTTATAATAGGGCAGAACTGAGTTCAGTGTCTCAATGAGTGGGGGCATCAATGATTCAAGATGTTGAATGATTCAAAAATTATCAATGTTTTTTCTTTCTTCAGTGTATCTTTCAGTGACACGAAGTGAAAACCAGGTACAATGAGTGGTCACCTGATTTTTGGTTCTTTTGAATGACCATTTTTGTATAGATAGTTGTCAAACTGATGTTCTTTTAGGAGGAATGATCAGTGGAGCCTTCTAGTCCACCATCTTTGCTTTCTCTTCACTCAGTGCATAAAGATTTAATTACATCTTTCTGACTCTCTGCACATTGTTTTCACTTAGTTATAGTCATTTATATTCTTAAGTTTTAAATGAAATACTAATATTGCTAAGGTATATTGTTGGCATTAATTGTATACACATAAAATATCATGTTAATATAGTATCTTAAAGCCTTGTTTCCATTCCTTTGCTCACATATTCACTATATCATTAGGTTCTCTGCATGTATCTTATAAATATTATGCAGCATGTTTATAAATCCAATCTGTGACACTGTTCTTTTACAGGTGAGTTGAAGTCACATATGTATTGTCCTTTCTGATGTATTTGGGCTTTTTTCATGTCATTTTGTTTTCTTTGTGTACCATTTTAGTCTGTATTTTTTTCTCTCTTGCTTCCCTGTGAATACATGAAGTTTTCTTTATGATTTTACTTTTTAAATACACTATATTTTAATTTTTATTTGTCTCTGTTAAATTACTACTGTGCATACTTGGCTATGATAAAACATAAGTTACTCTATGTACTTATCACTTTCTTAATAATACAAGAAACATTCCATATTTTATCTCAGATCTCTTTTTTGTTTTTTTAGATTAACTTTTATATTACATATTAAATCTACTCTAATTTGTTTGAGTCCACTCTTTGTAATTTATAAATTCTCTGAAATTAATCAATATTATTTTTTCAGCAAATGATTATTGACTTGTGCTAGTTCTTCTGTTTTTGCAAATGACTCTTCCTCATGATAGTTTATTACTTTATTAAGTGAGATTTTTATTTTTGAGCTAATTTTTAAGTGACAGTGTTTTGGTTGTTGTTGTTTTTCTCTGTAGAGAGTGCCGTATGCTTTGGCTCCAGAAACATTCCTTCACATTTTGCAGCTCTGACTTACATGATTCTAAGGTAGCAAGTGAGTTTGGACATGCTGTAAGTTATTCTTTAATTTTGGTGTTGGAAACCTACTACCAAGTAGAAATGCAATTCCAAGCCTCACAACCATGAGTTGTACAGGCTCCAAGTTTCTATTTCTAATGATTAACTATCCTATCATACTTTAAATATGAATCTAGTAGTTTCAGTTTTCTAGCCTTTGAGTAAAGCAGGCCTTTGTTCTGGCTGCATTCTACTAGAATGATTGCTACATCTTCCCCTCCAGGTAGCATGTAAAACCTTAGTCTGCAAGTTTTCAGTCATATGGCCATTAAGCAAAAAGGTTTAACATTTATATATAATTCTGGTGTCTTCTTATCTTACGATTTCTAGTATCAATGGGTTTCTTTTTTCTTTAAAATGCTATTTTAGATAGTTTTTATATTATATGTCATATTAAATGGAATTTTCTTTTTTTTTTTTTTTTTTTGAGACAAAGTCTCACTCTGTTGCCAGGCTGAACTGCAGTGGCATGATCTCTGCTCACTACAACCTCCACTTCCTGGGTTCAAGTGATTCTCCTGCCTCAGCCTCCCAAGTAGCAGGGACTACAGGCACATGCCACCAAGCCCAGCTAATTTTTGTATTTTTATTAGAAACGGGGTTTCACCATATTGGCAAGATGGTCTCCATCTCTTGACCTTGTGATCCACCCGCCTTGGCCTCCCAAAGTGCTGGGATTACAGGCATGAGCCACCGTACCTGGCTGGAATTTTCTTTATTATATGAAAATTGGCTACTAGGATCTACAGTTGGGAACAAATAGGTAATAGTTATCCTGTATTTTATTAAAGGACTGAAACAATTATGTAAACTAACGTTTCTTTCACTGATTGGATGTCTACTAATACACTACACTGACTGGCCTATCCTCTGGGATTTCTATTTGAACTTGGAAAAGAGTATTATTGAAAGGAACACTATAAATACAAGAAAGCCATTGAGCAGCCAGCAAAATAATTTTTTACAATGTTAAGGATGAGGAAATCTTCCAGTGGTCAGGTAGATGCTGTGAAGAAAGTCTGTTTTGAAATAACTTACGATCAACCACTAAAGAGGCAGGCTGCCGAACAAAGATGTAGTGTAGACATTTGTGGAATTAAAGAAACCATGCTGGATTACATTTCTCACATCAGGAAATTGTGAAGAGGGTTTTTAGCCTTCAAGATCCATGAAATATTTACACATGTCATCCATTTGATAAACAGCTTCTATTCCCCGTCTCACAGAAAGGCCAGCCTGTCTTAAAGGAGAAAAACAGCAGCAAACAGGGTCTGCGACAGTGGACAAATACATATGTAAAAAGTACCTGCCTCTCACATCTATTTCTCCTTCTCAAATGAATATGCCAGAGTGGAAACACAAGGAAGAGGAAGAAAAGGGGCAGATGGAGGAGTCATTCTCAGCAAAAGAACATACTTTACATGTTCTCTCCAACTCCTTCCTGCTAAAGCCTGACTGGTGTTGATGGGAAGAAGAAAAACTAATGTTAATTGAACATGGAGTAGAATTTTAAACTTGAGTAGGCTTCTTATATACTTGAACATGAATATAAAGTAATAGAAGCTACCCTCAATTTGGTTGAGAAAAAGGGAGATTTAGAAAAGCATGACAGAAGGCAGTGATTGCAGAAAAAAATGAAAATCAATTCATTTTGATGAATTGTGCAATAAAGCCATTGCACATATGTTTTTGTACTGACAGTGAAGCTTGTCTTTGTCAGCTCAGTCTTCCTTATTGATAGCACGTCATTTATTTTAAAAATGAAATCATCTTCAATGTGGTGAGAAAAGCATTTCGTAGATTTTTTCTAATCAAAACATTGATTTATGTGAAGAAGAACATTTCTGAAATTTGTAAATTTAAAATAATAAAATTTTAAAGGGGAGTAAATGTATGATAAAACATTCATTACTTGAAATATATGTGTGTGTTCTTGAGCTATAAGAACCCCCCACAGAGACATGGGCTTTTCCTGTCAGTTAGACTAGCAGGCTCACATTTTCACGTTGAGTTGGTTCCTTATCCATGTTTCTTCTAGTGGACCCAGACACTTGGACATTTTGCCTTTCTAATTGTTTCATGCTAATGTTCTGCTGGAGTCTATCCATAAATCTTTTCTTTTTCTTCTCAGTTTTTTTTCCAAATACATGCATATGGATCTATTTATTTTTTAAATGAAGAATGTAATAATAGTACCTATGTAAATACAAATGAACAATATCGAGAACAAGAAAATTATAGGAACTGACAAACATGTTACAAAAGCAAATTATTAAAATTAAAATCACCTTGTAGTAGATTAAGAGCATGTGATTTGTATCCTAATTTTTCCAGTGTGTTGTGGAAGAATTTGAGTTCAAATCTTAGCTTTATGTTTACTTGTTAGGCGACTATAGAAAAATCACCATGCTTTTGAATTAGCCACTGATTTATGATAAAGAGTAAAATGTGCATGTGTGTCTGTGAATGAGAGAGAGACAGAAAGGAGAGGCAAGAGTGTATGTGTGCCTTTACAGATACAGATATGCATTTAGATAGTACTTCTAGCACAGTGCAGAGCATGTGGTAAACATACAATAAAGGATACATTATTTTTCACCAATACCTCTCTTCTCTTTGAGTCAAAAACCATGAAATTCAAATGAGCAGCATACAAAATTGGGCAGGCTTTTGGGAAACAAAGTGACCTATTATAAAGCTACATGTTCTCTAATAGGCAAAATAAACAATAGACTAGCAAAAACCTCAGTCATTTTCTTAAAATAACTGAGGATGGAATCTTTTCCCCACTTTCATGCAAAAAATAGACCAGCCACTGGCAGGTGAAACTGAAAAAAACCATAGTCTTAAACCAGATATGAGAATAGGTTTTCTGAATATTTTTCCATTGATGTTTTCTGTAATGGAACCATAATGGTTATAGCTTCAATGTTACAGGGAGTCTAGACTGAGCCAAGGAACCCTGAAAGACAGGGCACCCCAGTTTCTATATCTCAGGAGTTCCATCTGAGGCTAAAGCCTCGGAAGGCATTGCATTTCTAGGGAAGAGCGAAACAGAACCTGAGCTGTTTCAGCTCCTGTCTTCCCTATCTCAGAATGTTACATTCTGGCACATTCTATGGTTATTCTTGAGAAATACAAGCAGAAAAATGGAGATAACTGGGTCCATCCAAGGCCACCACTGGGTTACTGCAAGGCCACTGGGCCATTACAGTTTGGTTACAGCACTCTACACTATGCATCATTTTATTTAATTCACACCCAAGGCCTGAAATTTCCATAGTCCAGGGGTTTATATCTTCAGAAAATTACTGTTGAAAGGTCAACATGTTATTGAAGTGGGACTAAAATGTATCAACAGTATCTTTAAAACAAATATGAAGATAATTTTGTTACAGGTCAAACTGCAGAAATATGTTCTTAAATTTTCAATAAAGAATGATTAGATTGACATACATTACTAAGATAAAGAACTTGAGCTAGAAGAGTAAAAAAAAAAAATAGTATAAATTTATGATTTGGCCAGGTTGTACTAGAGCCACTTGTTCTGATCAAATTTTCTTGCTTTCCGAGTCTACCTTATCTCTGTTATCTGAGGCGATGAAGCCTGGAGTTCTGACTTTTAATTTCTCCATGTTCCATGGTCTCTTTTTATCTGTTTCTCACTATATTTCTTCCTCTCTCTTTCCCCAACCCCTACAGACACACACAGTGTGTGTGGATAGCACAGTGTGTCACAGAACTACTAAAAATGGGAATCTTTGATACTTCAATCCTGAATGGGGTTAGGGGAGGCAAATACTTTTTTGCCCCCAGGGAGAGAAAGCTGAGTCAGGGTCACCCTAAGATAAAAGCTGCCAGTTTGTAGTAACTCTTCACAGAATGAGCCAAAGAAATAATTATTTTGACCTTGTCTTTTGATCTAGTTCTCATTTCTTGCCTATGCTCCCTGTTAGCTAGTCCCCATCCCCCAGAAGCCATAGCACAACAGACCCCAAGCGTTGCTCATATAATCACAAAGCACCCAGACTATCTTAGAGATAGTCTAGAGAGGTGAATGAGAGGTAACCAGTGGAATAAAAAATTTTCAAATAAATAAATGTTTGCAACAGTTACTTCACAGTATTTAGACAATTTATGAAACAAATTCATACTAAAATGATAGTAGATTTATCCTTTATTTCAAGCTAAAGTACTTGTTCATAGATGTATTAGTTCATTTTTACTTTGCTGATGAAGACATGACCAAGACTGGGTAATTTGTACAAGAAAAAGGGCTTAACTGACTTACAGCTCTGTATGGCTAAGGAGGCCTTACAATCATGGCAGAAGGCAAGGAGGAGCAAGTCACATCTTACATGGATGGCAGCAGGCAAAAAGAGAGAGATTGTTCAAAGAAACTCTCCCTTATTAAACCATCAGATCTCATAAGACTCACTATCACAAGAACAGCATGGGAAAGACCTGGCCCCATGATTCAATTACCTCTCACTGGTTGTCTCCCATAACATGTGGGAATTCGAGATGAGATCTGGGTGGGGACACAACCAAACCATATCAATACAACAAATTATACATATATATGTATATAATATATATATATAAATTATATATATTTTATATGTATATCTACATATTTATACATACATATACACATATATATGTATATACATATACACTTATACAGATATATACACACACACACATATATGTATTACTGGGCAAGAATACTCAGGATTTATATTCAGTGATGAACTGATGAATTTTACACAGTAGAAGAAAACAATTCCATACAGAATGACAGCCTTTTCATTGCTTTAAAGATATTGTGGTCACCTAATCTTGAGACTTCACCAGGTAAAATTCTCAAAAGATATCTATTCCAAAGAAGTCAAGTGATCAAAAGAGTAGAAAAATCTAAATTAACCCCCCCTCATTCATACTATGGAAAATATTTTAGTAGAATATTAAAATAAAAATTAATATAGTATTTGAAATAAATGTTTAATCTGAAGCACAAAATATTATTCTGTCCCTAATCAGATCCTATACTCTAAATAAATTAGTCATAAACCAAATGTTAAAAGAAAACCACAACCAAAGTAACAACTTGATTTAAACTGCATTATTTCTCTGATATTATACATGATAATATTCAAGATGTATTATCCACTTAAATTTAGACTGTATTTCCATATCACCAAGAGAAGCAAATTTCTGGATTGTGGTTATTGAACTATGGCTATGTTATTAACATTAGTGACTGAGTAAAGTTATGCTACCTTAACTCTTTTTACAATTTTTTAAAACACTTCTTTAAATCTAAATTTATATAAAATAGAAAGCTTAAAAACAGCTCATCAAAACCATGTGTTTTAATACTGAATTACCTTTGATGATATGTGATTAAACACTATTTGCAAAACTACAAATCTTAAGTAGCAGTTGGATGTCCAATAACAAAAATTTTCTGGCAGGCATATTTACTCTAGGAGTCTAAAGAAAAATAAGAACAAAAAGTATTAAACTTGTGACTTACAGATTTTAAAAACATGGCTGTATATTTGGTATGAGGTTCTGGGGTTTTATTTTTCAGTCTTTTGAGAAGACAAATATGTTGTGTCAGATTTTGATATGAAATTTTTCTTGCATGAGACAAAAGAATTATATTGGAAACCCTATTTTAGGAAACAATTTTAATAATAATTGCCCATGAAATATAATAAAGCAAAAACATCAACTTGGTTGTCAGTGACCTAAATGACTGCCATCAACAGAGTCATTTTTTGACAGCAGAGTGAAAATACAAATTGTGTATTTACACCCACTATATTTACACTTTTAGAATAAAACCTCATTCAGTTTTTACCTTTTCATAGCCCAGAAAAATGAGTCACTTAGAGAACTATAGTAAAAGAGCATTTAAAAATATTCTGCTATTTGTTTTTTTTAAACTGAGGCAAGTAGCTTAACAATTAAGAGACTCTGTGTCATCCTTTTGCAATTGAAATAATGAGATTTAATTTAATTACAAAATTGTCAAATGACTCAGAAAAGAAATAGGTGTGTGATTTACATACCGAAAAGTGCAATACCAGCTGATATGGTTTGGCTGTGTCTCCATCTAAAATCTCATCTTGAATTGTAATCCCCATACTCCCCATGTGTCAAGTGTGGGACCAGGTGGAGGTAATTGGATTATGGTGGTGGTTCCTCCATTCTGTTCTCCTGATAGTGAGTTCTCACAAGATCTGATGGTTTTATAAGCATCTGGCATTTCCCCTGCTTGCACTTCTCCTTCCTGCCACCTTGTGAAGAATTTGCTTGTTTCCTCTTCACTTTCTGCCATGATTGTAAGTTTCCTGAGACCTCTCCAACCATGCTGAACTGTGAGCTAATTAAACCTTTATAAATTATCTACTCTTAGGCAGTTCTTTATAGCAGTATGAAAACAAACTCATACACCAGCATTAATTTTACTGCTTAAACATGTATAATGATTTATAAGAATAATGATGATAAATTTTAAGTAACAGAGTGCAGAGTAGAAAAAAAATGTATTGTTACTGGCACTTGACAAGTTTCAGGATTAGCATGAAGAAGTGTAAGCAAGAAACTTAAGAGATTTTCACCTAAAAAATCGGGGTAAAATGGACCTGAAACTTTAACTCTTTGCCCTGAAGAACTCCAAAGCATTCTCTATAATGTTTGCAAATTCCCAAGGGCATGTATTCAAGCTACCATCGGTTCCTGGCATCTGTGTTCTCACAAACCAACAATTGTTTGCCTGCCTCAGTACAGAAGCCAAATTGACATCTTTTATTGAGTGCATGCGCGCACACACACACACACACTCACACACACACACGCAATTCAGTCACACAAAGTATTCAGGTATAAAATAAAATGAATTTTTATGGGTCACAGGGATGATTCATTTTGTACACAGCTGGTATCTTCCTCTCTTTTTCCACTTTCATATCTCCTTATTATTCCCTTGGTTTCTTTCTCTAAAAGACCACCATTTTGTTGGTTATGGTCTGACTCTTTGAAACTTAGGGCTTCCATATTCAATATACAGTCAAGCATCAATTAATGGCAGGAATACACTGTGGTATAGCCTATTGCTCTTAGGTTACAAACTTGCACAACATGTTACTATACTGAATACTTTAGGCAGTTGTAACACGATTGTAAGTATTAGTGTATCCAAACATAGAAAGGGTGTAGTGAAAATGCAATATTATAAATTTATAAGACCACCATCTTACATGCAATCCATCACTGACCAAAACCTCACTGAGTCACATGAGACATATTGTATATATAATTTATATATACAAGTTATTTCTTCTTAGATGAATTATACTGCCACTAGTTGAGTGAAAATATATCCTTCACTATTATCTATGTTCCAGTAGTGTTTTGGTCACTCGATGAGCATTTAGACTAGTGAGAGAAGGCTGGATACTATCCTTTTTAAAATTTATTTATTTGTTACTCTTCATGTTTCATCTTAGTTAGTTTCTATTGCTATGCCTTTATATTTATTTTTAAAAATTGCAATTTATTTTCAATAACAGGGAGTACATGTGCAGGTCTGCTACCTGGACATATTATACCCAGGTTATGAACATAGTACAGTAGGTAGTTTTCAACTCATGGCCCTCTCTCTCCCTCCTCCTTTTAATAGTTCACGATGTTTATTATTCTCATGTTTATGTCCATGTGTGCTCAATGTTTTAGCTCCTACTTACAAGTGAGAACATATCATATTTGGTTTTTTGCTCCTGTGTTAATTTTCTTAGGATTCTGGTCTCCAGCTCCACCCACATTTTTATGAAGGACATGACTTCATTTTTTTATGGCTATGTGGTATTCCATGGTATATGTGTACCACATTTTCTTTATCCAATCCATCATTGATGGGCACCTAGGTTCGTTCTATGTCTCTTCTATTTTGAAAAGTATGGCAGTGAAGAAAATATGATATAAATTATTATTGGCTATAGAAGAATTTATTTTCTAATCTCATCTTAGGTATCAATTTTTTGATTATCATAAAATAATCAATAAAAATATCAATAAAAAAATTTTCTTGGTGAGGGGAAATGCTTTTCAGAGTCTTATTTGACTTTAAAGTGTCAATTACCTTATTTAAATTTTAGGTGTCTTAAATACACTATAGTATTTTATATCTATATATTTTGTCCCTTTGTTCAGCATTGTACATTGTGACTTTCCATTGTGAATTCAGTTGTTTTTCAAAACAGAAGTTATTCTAGGTACTTCAAAGAGGAAGAATTTTTTATTTAGAAAAATAAAGTTTTAAAACATAGTGGCATGATGTAGGAAAGTAACTGTCCTGGAGCACACCACTGAGTGTTCAAGAAATTAGGCAGTGCCAGAATCACAGGAACCGATGTTTATATTGTCAGCTGTCTGCAACATCGAGTGGTTGATCTGTCAAAGAACAGCCAGAATCTTCTTGGCAAATCTCATGCTAATCACCTGCTAAAATCCAGGCATTTGGCTGCTACTGCTGAAAAAGCAATTACTGCTGAATCTCTCTAACTGACCAAATCTCATGTATATAGCTCTCATTGGTGAAATCTAACCTGGAAGTGAAGAATCCTAATATGCCGTGAAACATTCTGGGAAATATGCTTTTCTGGCTTTTAATTCCTGCAATGTAAAAAGAGTATAGAAAGATAACAATGCCATAGTTACCGATATGATTAGCAAACTAAGTTACATAAATTTTATGCAATTGAAAATGACTGTTAGGTCCCCATCAAGCAGTACTTGACCGTAAATATTACAGAAAAGAAAATACAGAAGCAGTGGAGAGCATTCTTACATATCTTGATGGGTTTCAATGGAGTCTTGAAAAGTAGTTATTGAACAATGGAGCTGAATATATATATTTTTTAGCAACAATGAAACATACGATTCAATACAAAAAGGTAAAAAAAAGAGAGGAGATCAGATTAGAAATACAATTGTTTTTGAGATCGGTCATTTATTGTTTAATGAACATCATTCCTCTTGTTGTATAATATTAAATTTCTATAATATTAAAACTGCATGATGAATGTGTGATGCATAGATAATTATCCTATAAGATAGACATTTTTTAACAATGAAGTTTCTTATAGTAATGCTAATTTACTAATCTTTTTTGTGAGCCTTAATCTTCTTGCCAGGAATACAGCAAAATGTTTTTATATGTTTTTTCTTGAGTACTGACTACACCTCATTGTGGTCCAAAAAATAAATTATCAAATATATTAAGAATGCATAGGAGCCAAAATCTTATTTAACTTCTAAATATATTTTTATTTAATGCATATTCAACAAAGATCATTTCCCTGACTAACAGATAACAAAATGCATTTCTTAAATACCACATTGTTCCACTCTTTGTTTTAGGTAATACTGTATTGTAATAACAATAATAGCAATAATAGTTAATTCTTATTATTTATTAAATACCAGGTAGTCTGCTAAGTATTTTATACATATTATCTAATTTAATCTCCACAACAGTGCTATTAAAATTGGCATTTTATTTATCCTAATTTTATAATTTATGAAATTTTACACAACTATAATTTGTCTGTAGCTGAGTGTCAGACACAGGCAATCTGGATCTAGAACTCACACTTCTATTTACTAATCTTTCCTGATGAACATTAAGATCGGAACAGTAGACACTGAGGACTCCTAGGTAGAGGATGGGGGGAGGGAAGGTTTTGTGGGTAGAAAAACTACTTATTGGATACTACCTAACTACCTGGGTCCAATTTATACATGTAACAATCCTACATATGTACTCCCTACATCTAAAATAAAAGCTGAAATTAAAAAATAAAAAAACTGCTCTCTCCAAATTATGTCTTAATGGTTTTATAGCATATTATGCTTATAGAATCATAAAAGGGCATTAATTAAATCCTCCAGAGAAGCATATAACTTGGTGACATCTCTTCTTTGATGAATTCCAAAGCAATGAAAGGACTCTTTGAGCTGCAACCATTCATGGAAATTGTCATATAGAACTTGTCTGAGTCAGCTCCCAATGCATTAACATATATAAAGATGCTGTAAATGAACAAATTTCATAAGCCACCTGAAGAAGCAAATTGCATGAATTCTGCAGAGGTATCAAGCTCTCCATGAGATCAAAAAGAAAGACAGGAAATTCTCGGAATCCTGGATGACTGTGAGGCATGTTAGTGCCATTCTGACAGAGTCCCCTGTGAATATACCTTTTCCCTAATGCATGAATCTATTTAAAGTAAATCATACCTATAATGTAATCATTAAAAGTTATATAATAGGTATTGAAGAAAAAAATCAATATTTGAATTGCTGAACAAATAAAGTGCAACAAAGGAAAAGAAACCATGTGTTTATTTCAAAAGAGAAAAACAGTAAGGAAATCATTGAATATTGAAGCTAAATACTTATCTTTCTTTTTTTTTTTTTTTTTTGAGACAGAGTCTCCCTCTGTCACCAGGCTGGAGTGCAGTGGCTCAATCTCAGCTCACTGCAACCTCCTCCTCCTGGGTTCAAGTGATTTTCCTGCCTCAGCCTCCCAAATAGCTGGGACTACAGGTGCGTGACAAAACACCCAGCTAATCTTTGTAATTTTAGTGGAGATGGGGTTTCACCATGTTGGCCAGGATGGTATCCATCTCTTGACCTCATGATCTGCCCACCTTGGCCTCCCAAAGTGCTGGGATTAGAGGTATGAGCCACCATGCACAGCCTAAATACTGATTTTTAATTGTATATCATTCATTGATTGCTGGTTGCCATGGAGTCCCAAATCATCAGAATCTGGGGAAAATTCTAATGTTAGATAAGTTTTGCTGTTATAAACTCAATTTTGTAATCATTTTTTTTTCTTGTCTCTATTTTATTTTGGTCATGTTGCCATTAAACATAAAAAGAAGAAAGAATATTACTTCTTAATGATAAAATAGCTGCTTTAAGTAGAGACTTGCCAACTGTGTATTTTAAAATGCTTGCAATAAAAAAATATATAATTATTTGTTTCATTGTTTTTCGTTTTTTATTTTTCACACATTTTACAAGTTTAAAGAACTGCCTTTTTATAGTTTCCCTCATTTAAATTTTCACCCATTAATGGAACTACTAAAACAAAATATGATGATAAAAATGATTCTTAAATAATGCCCAAGAGAGCTCCTAAGACTGCCTTTATCTATTCCTTGCAGGCACAGCCTTAGCATATCATAAGATGTGAACTCTATTTAGCTGACTCTTTGGTGGTGTAAGTGTTTTTTACAACTAATCAGCACCTGAATAATCAAAGGTGTGTACCATCCGTCAGCTTTAATGAAGCATTAAAATACTTTAATGGAACTTAGGGTAATAAGAAAGTCTCTTATGCAGTTCATCTACTAACAAGAACATTGTCGGGATTAATAATAATGGAGTAAATTCTCCAACAAAGAATGGACCTTACTTTGCCTCAGCATCTCATTTATAAAACTAGAATTGTTTTGTCTGTTTCAAGGAGGCGTTGGGTATAATTAATGATTAAACTGTCATGAGGTATTAATATGTCTTTAATTGAAATTATGGCTGTAGTTCTTCCTCAAGGATCATTCATAAGAGAGAAAAAGCTGGGGGAACAAGCTATATAGTTTTCCAAAGATTCAAAATTACATGTTAGAGTCTAGTGCCTCACAGGAGATATTCTACTTTGTAGAATAATATTTCTCTAACAATGCCCTTAAGACTATTGGAACATAATAAAAGTTACTGTGCATTAGCAGATAGATAGTATATTATATTTCAAGAAATTAAGCTTTTATAACTGACACTCAACACTACTTTTATTACTATTAGAAAACCAGCCACTTTCTCCCACAATAAATATTGACTCAGCTGATAAGCAGGAGAATTTTTAAATGATCTTATTATTAGACCCTGATGCATTGACAGTGTCTTAGCAATTTTCTAATTATTTATTCTCTCTTCTTATAGAAACGTTTGGACTCTATAGGTTACATTTTGGTGACAAACTACTTATTTAACTATCTAGATTTCCCAGCCTGATTTGTGGGCAAGGAGATAATAGTATGTTAAAAATTATTCAGTGAGAACTATATTTTGCCATCCACCCCTTCTCCCCACTGAAATTAAAACCCATGCTCTGGTAGTATTTTTCCTAGTGAGTTGACCACTGTGCTCCAGGACGTTGGACCAGAGACGGGAAAGGAGTTTAAGTCTCTGAATAAACATGGAACTTCTCGTAGGCCCTAGACTACTTACTTTAACTTATTTATGAATTTCTCTCTTGTTTAAGCAATTTCGAGGGTTTTCTTTACTGTATATAAATTACGAGATAATAAAAGAAAGTTAAAGGTGGCATACAACAGTTTTCAAAAATGAAAGATATGTACTTAAATTATTTAAAAATCTAGTAATGTATAAAACAAAGACTGCAAATTAACAGCAAATATAATCCTAAAATCAATATATATAATAAATTTTAAAAATAATTAAGTATATTTTCAGGATCTAAGCTGTGTTGATTTGAAACCTCACTCCACCATTTACTGTCTGGAAATCTCGGGAAATTTATTCAACCTTCTGCTTCAGTTACTTAACTTGTAAAATGATGATAAATACAGTGCAAATTTTATTAGCATTGTTGTGAAGATTAGATTACACATATAAAAATAACTTGGCCCTTAGTATAACTAGAGTAACCCTTAGGAAGCATTCAATAATAAATTTCATTTATAAAGTGAGGTTCAATTCCAAAATTATGTTGTCATGTTTTATTATAATTTCTCATTTTAGCTTTTAAAATTATGTTTTTAAACCTATCACCTTAGCCTGGAATTAAAATTATTTTTTACCCTTGTTTTACTATTTTTATATGTCAGGCTTGTGTAATCTTTTTAAATTATTTTCTTGTTCTTGATTTTTTAAATGGTACACAGGAAACATGTTGAGGTAGAAATGTCTTCTAAAACCAATAATAGATCATTTTTGTCTTAAAGCTCTTTATTAATAGAACTTTCAATATATGTTATTGTTGAAAAATATCAGTTTATCTTTTGGTTCCAGTGCATTCACATTCTGGGATAGGCAACGAGAAGTAGTTTATGACAGAGATTCTTAGGGGAGGGTGGGCTTGAGATAGCAAAATATAATGGGATCCCCAAAGAACTTCTACTGGCCTGGAGAACCCCTGACCTGCACACTAGAGGAACAGATTGGTGTCCTTTGCCTGAGGAAGGAGCCTGGCCCCTCCTGTTCCTGTGTGGGAGCTTGAGTTTCAATCTGTGAGGTAGAGAGCCTGTTATCAGCACCCCAACTCATTTTGCTGTGTTGTTTTTTCTTTTCATTTTTTGTCCAATAAATTCCATCCCCCTCACCCTTCAGAGTGTCTGCGAGCCTAATCTTTCCTGGTCGTTTGACAAGAACCCTGTTTTTAGCTGAACCAAGGAGAAAGTCCTACAACAGAATCAGGGCTATGTAGACTTATAAAGGGAAACCACTAAAACATTTTGAGGAAATAGATGATATGATCAGATTTTCTTATATATATGTGTGTGTATATGTGTGTGTGTATACATACATACACATATATATGTATATAAATATATCTATATCTCTCTATATATATTCTGCTATTTGGGAAATTCATTACTGATGAATAATAGTGCAAAAAAAGCAGAGGAGTTAGGTGGCAATTTGAGAATTTCAGAAAAAAAGATAAATATTATTTGACAGAAAATGGTTCAGTGGATATGGCAAGACCTGGAGTACTAGAGAGTATATAGTCTGGGGTTAGAACTAAGCTTGCACTTGCTTAAAAATGTGGAGAATGGTACATCCAATGGATAGTCAACCAGTTAGGAATTAAGTGTAGAGGTCATTTTGGATTTATCACTCTATTGTGGAGCATTAATACCACTAGAATGGATGAAAGAATAGAAAAAGGAGAAAGTAGCAAGGTTCCCTAAGCTATTCCACATATAATAGTCAGGTTTATGGAATTCTGCTTACAACAATCAGTCATGTGAGGATGTACAGTGTAAAGGAAACTCAGAGAAGAGAAAATTTCAAGAACAAATGAGTGGTGAACTGGTCAAATTCTCTCTTTCAATCAGCTAAACTAATGGAAATGAAGGCTTCTGTGGGTTTGGGGATATGAAGTTTTTGTGACTTTAACAAGAGCAATTATGAGGAAGAGCTGGAGAGGAAGATAAGTTTGATTGGTGGAGTGGTCTGAAGAGCAAATGGGAAGTGAAGTGGTGGATCCACAAAGTACAGAGGTATTCTCAAGCAGCTTTACTATGAAGTGGATGACAGGGATGTTAGGCAACATGCACTATAATGGAAAATTATTGGAGTTAATAGGGCATATTCTGCTGATGTGAATGAAAAGAGAGAAGGACTTGAAAACAAAAGAAAATTAGATATTTGAGGAGTAGTGGAGTCACAAATTTATTTACCCTTGCTTAAATGGGTAGAGATAACATAGTTTCATTGTCTCTAACTGATGTGATTTTTTTCTTAAGGTTTTAGAATCTTGAGTGGCTAATACACAAACTCTTTTTCCAATTAATTTTCCCCTTTTCTTCAGATGTAAAAAGCTTCCTTTCAATCTAAAACTTTCTTCAATTCACATCTCAACTTCCTATCAGAGTTGGTTTAGGTTCTTGGATGGTTTAATATAGAAGAGCTTTAACCTTTTGTCCTTTTTCTCTAAGGTGGTATCTGAATATGGGGAAAAGGGACAAGCTTACTTTATCTTTAAGAAGAGATGGCAGAGGAAACCATATCATTCTACATTCTTGCATTTTAGCTCATCTCTGCTACTGGTGTTTGCTCAGCTGTAATGCATCTCCCCACCAGACCATTTGTTCTGTACAGTGTGACTCCATGTGTACCTGGTCTCAATGTTCCTGCCGTGGCATTTGGTTTTCCTTGTAGGCATTTAGTTTCATTAGCATGCTCAATATGTCTGTGTTCTTACACTGGATCATGGAGAAAATTCATGATATCCTGAATAAGACACTGAGAGTCACATATAAAACCTCATTTTTTTTTTCTTTCTATCTGCCTCTTCCCAATGGTGTTATGTAACTTCTAACACATTACCTGGGACATAAAGCCAAATCTGTGTTTCTAATTCTTTTAAGCTTGAGTCTTCCAAAGTCCAAGGAAGAAAGCCAGCCACTAGGTTAAAATTATTGTGTTCTCCTTATATACCCAAATATATCTAAAGTACTTTTACCAGATATCAATATTGGGCCCTGTTATCAGATGACATAATTTCCTCTCTCATGCTATTATGCTTCATAGTCTTTTGGGAAACAGCAGGAACTGAATTAGTATCTCTTATGTCATATGCACCTACTTGAAGGTTGTATATTTCATGACCTAGATTATAGGTTTCCCTGTTGTTTCCACCCCATGAACTAGAAAAGTTAAATATTTGTTTTCTTAGCCATCTTTGCGGTTATGAGGAAACGTGATAGAATACTAATCAAAAGCATGGAAGTACAAGTCTGCTGGAGACATGCACTCATAAAAGAGACAACTGATGCTATGACCTTCCTTCCCTCAGTTTTCTGTTATGCTTGGGGTATTGAAAAGGATCATGATCACAATGAGGAAAAGACAGAGAATCCAACATACATAAGTTTCACACAGTTTTTGAATCAGTCTATATGAAGAACACATGCCAGCTAATTCCTACTCACAAACTAGTATCTAAGAAAAAGATGAACTTGCATTTACACTGTAAGTATTTGTTAAGCATTTTAGTACTTGTACCCAAAATCAATTCTGACTGATACACTCCTACTTTTCTATCTATATAAGATGTTCTTTTCTCATTCTCTCTTGTCTATAAGATCTCTAGTTTAATGGCCCTTTTTAATGAGGAATTAATATAAAATAGGTCCTCAGCTTATATTTATCATACATCTCTATATTTTATTATAAAGATTATTATAATTCCATAGTGAAAATTGTCATCTGGCATAGTGCTAGCCCATGCAAGATAATTATGATAAAACAGATTTTCAACAATTTGTATATACCCTGAAAATTTTGTAGACCTCAAAATTCAAATCTCTACCTTCAAAGACCATTTATTTCATAAATAAAAGTTGTTGTTGGCATTATTATTCATGTTTTTGTTGTAGCTGTTTTTAGCCAAGTCCTAGAAACTCCAGCTGTGGCTGGTGGTTAGTGATCAAAGTTAAGTAAGTATAGATACAGGTGCTAGAATGCTGGGTGAGCACTTGTAGTGATCAGTGAAATGCTGCCCTTCAGGAATCTTACAGCTCAAGAATAGTAAGCTTATTTCTCCATAGTATTTTAAAATAACAAACACAATGGATTGAAGTGATAATTCACATATAAATACTAATAATAGGTTAATGACATAAATCTGCTTTATTTATGTTTGAGTTATTCTACTTACATAAAATTTTCTCCATTCAAATGAAATAAAGTCACATTTGTCAATGACTGTGATAACCTTAAAACAATAGTTATTTATCACTTCTAACCATGACAATGTACCTCCTATCTGTATAACCATAAACAGCTGTAATGCATAAGGGGCAAATCTCAAACAAGCTGGATGTTTGGAGGGATGACACAGCCAGGCAAGTCTTAATGTGCTCTGTGAGAAGGATAAAAGGATAACAGGTTTGAGAGCCCTTTTAATCTTGAGTAATTTCTTTTGATCTTTACATTATTTCATTGTCATGTTCAATGTCAATTTTAATGGATAGATATCTTTATCACTAGCACACTAACATGGATTCATGGGTAACAACCAAACTGGCTACCCTTACTACATTATAATAACTTGAAAGTTTTATATATTAGGTATTTCTTATATCATTCCCAGGTAGTCTAATTCAATAGGTCTTTAGCGGGACCTTAGAATGTCTCTGTGTGTGTGTGTGTGTGTGTGTGTGTGCGCGCGCGTATTTCTCTCTTTGGCTCGCTCTTTCTCTCCATTTTCTCCTTCTCTTTCTCTCTCTGTTCCACAAGTCGGTCTGTAAAATATTCTGTACATTATCTTTTAGAGAAATTGTTTACCTAGCTTTTGGACCCGACTCTCATTTTAATATACTTTCCAAAATTGACTTCACTTGAAATACTAATCTATACCATCCTAAGTAAATTGCTTTACTGTTAACTTTAAATAAATTAGATAAACTGATATTTATATTAAAAGTAAGTTTGTGAAGATATATCCTTGACCTATAGGATGTCTAGATGAATATGAGGGGTGTCTAGAGCACATATTGACTGTTTCTAGAAACTGTCAAGAATATAAGTACGTCCCAGGTCAACAGAGTGTTATTTCCAGTGCATCATTCGTATGGTAAACAAAACTTATGTAAAGCTTTGTTATAAGCAAGGCACTATAAGAATTGGGCTTCTGAGAATTCCTTCCCAACAAGGACAAGAGTTGTGATATCAGTTCAGCTGATGTGTACACAAGTCTCGCTATTAAGAAATGTACCCCTAAGTTACTCTGAAGTACAACTGCAACACTAGGTACCTATAAACAAAAAAATCTGTGCTGCCTTTAAAGACTGGGCAAACTGTAACCCTCACGCTAAATCAAAAGTACTCAATATACAAGAAAGAGCTGCTCTCAATGAAGACCAATTTTGAAGTTTTGAGGTACTCAGCACTTTAACGGTTGGGCTGTCTGATCAATATTTATTCAGTTGTCTTCCTCTACCATTGTTCAGGCATGCTGTTCATTTTTTTTTTCATGAAGACAGACTATAACCAAAGAAGCATATATATATATGTATATATACATACATATG
This sequence comes from Cacajao melanocephalus, assembly GCA_963573385.1. NCBI lineage: Eukaryota > Metazoa > Chordata > Mammalia > Primates > Pitheciidae > Cacajao > Cacajao melanocephalus. The sequence continues at coordinate 137,033 of CAUYLG010041036.1, read as the reverse complement.
TTTAATATTTTGTATGATTTCTTTTAATAATCTCTATATATGTATATGTGTATATATATTTATTACTTTGTATGACTTCTTTTAATCTCTATATATATACATATATAGAGAGATCAAATTATTAATAGTAATCTTTTAATAATCTATATATACACACATAGAGAGAGATTATTAATATTTGTATGATTTCTTTTAATAATATCTATATATATTTGTGAATACATTTAATATTTTGGATGATTTAATAGTCTCTCTCTAGGCCAGGCACAGTGGCTCACGCCTGTAATCCCAGCACTTTGGGAGGCCGAGGCGGGTGGATCACGAGGTCAAGAGATCAAGACCATCTTGGCCAACATAGTGAAACTCCGTCTCTACTAAAATATAAAAATTAGCTGGGAGTGGTGGTGTGCATCTGTAGCCCCAGCTACTCAGGAGGCTGAGGCAGGAGGATTGCTTGAACCCGGGAGGTGGAGGTTGCAGTGAGCCAAGATCATACCACTGTACTCCAGCCTGGTGCCTAGCGACAGAGCGAGAGCCTGTCTCAAAAAAAAATAATAATAAAAAATAATCTCTCGCTCTATATATAACTAGCTTTTGGACCTGATTGTCATTTTAATATACTTTCCAAAATTGACTTCACTTGAAATACTAATCTATACCATCTTAAGTAAATTGCTTTACCGTTAACTTTAAATAAATTAGATAAACTGATAGTTATATAAAAAGTAAGTTTGTGAAGATATATCCTTGACCCATAGGATGTCTAGATGAATATGAGAGATGTCTACCCCACACACACATATATATATATATATATATATATAAACATACACACATATACACAGCACAAATATATGTGCGGTGTGTATATATATATATATATATATATATATATATATATAAAATCTCTCTCTCTATAGAGAGAGAGAGAGTGAGAGATGAGAGATTATATATATATATATATATATATATAGAGAGAGAGAGAGAGAGAGAGACAGAGAGACAGATATTATTAAAAGAAATCATACAAAATATTAAACAAAACAAGGAAGGGTTTAGGGTTGTCAAAAATTATCACTTTTTAAGAGTGATATATAAACTGATCTCTGGAAAGAAAGTCATGTGACACTATGGACAAAGAAGGCATTTCCTGCCATTCTAGGTTATCCACAGTTATAGGGAGAACAGTACATAGAATCTTCTGTCTGTAAGGCCTCTTTCTCTCAGATCAGAAGCTTTAAACCATGTTTCCCTTCTGGAAGGTACCCACTAAAGTGTTCAAGGCACGCTTCTACATCACAACTGCCTGCCAATCACAAAACAATGAGCAGGCCCTATAATGCTATTTACTTTTACCTTATTGAAAATTAATTCCTGTGATTAGCTGTTTGTTTTATTGTTTATTTATTTTACATCTGAAATATTCCCCTTATCCACCTTTTGTTTTGATAATCAAGGATGTCTTTTTCCCAGAGGGGAATAATTAGATATAGTTTGAGTGGGATTGGTCTCTCCCCGCAAAGCCAGGTATATGGGTAGAAGTCTTGGGTCCACATAAATATAGTACCCATCCCCTTGGCTAGGTGAGTGGTTCAGTGACGTCCCCATGATCCAGCGCATGTCTATCATAAGTTACCATGCAGCAGTTCCTTTTTCTTTATAAAGACAGGCTCTTTCTACTAGGCTGATGAAAGTATATTTCCTGCCACATGAAATTACACTGTCTAATCAACAAAGAAAGAGGAATTCTGGATTCCTAATTACATAAGTTAATACATTTGCTTTTGAATTTTATTTTATTTTTTTATTATTATTATTATTTTGAGGTGCAGTCTCACTCTGTCGCCCAGGCTAATGTGCAGTGGTGAGATCTCAGCTCGCTGCCACCTCTGCCTCCTGGGTTCAAGCGATTCTCCAGCCTCAGCCTCTCGAGTAGCTGGGACCACAGGTGCACACCACCACAGCCGGGTAATTGTTTTTGTATTTTTAGTACAGACGGGGTTTCACCATGTTGTCCAGGCTGGTCTTGAACTACCGACCTGAGGTGATCTGCCTGCCTTGGCCCCACGAAGTGCTGGGATTACAGGCATGAGCTGCCATGCCTGGCCTAAATTGTTACTTAAGGTGATTTGATTATTTTCTATCACTTGCAACAAAAATAGTTCTAAATACACTAATTTTCTTACAGCCAAGGAGCACAAAATAACCCAGTAGACACTTTTATAAATGCATGCACTTCCCACACTTTTACAAATGCATGCATTTCCTACATCCCAATTTTACACTAGCCCATTTGACGTGTCTATTCAGAATATGTTATTATATAAAAATATGTTTTCATTTTATTTTACATCTCTTCTTTCTGCAATTTAATAAGGCTGTAAAGTGGAGAGTGCTAAATACCAACTTCACAATTATACTAGATTTGGAAATCCTGCATTCTAATGTTTGCCTTGGATTTATGTAAATAAAATACACATTATTTTAATTAACTTTGTTATTTGCATTTGTTTGTACTGAAACTTTTACAAAACTCTCAATATTTCAAAATGTGTTTCACCTGCTTATTCTTGTTTTTCCTGTTCAATATGTACTCCATCATCTAAATAATTCTTTACAATGTTGTATCAGATTTGCCAAATAATTTTTCAACTTTGTTTCTTGTCTGTCAGCTAGCCTGCCATCTATGACAAGTTAGTCACCTTCAATTTTACAGTTACTTTAAATTTTTCTTTATGTGTAGCTATAGAGACTTGTTCAAGGATTTTAAAACATTTAAAGAGATTGTATTTTCTATTTTCCTCATTATCCAAGCACATTTACCGTTCAAAGAATGTCAATTGATTATTCAAGTACAAATTTCTCTTACAGGGATCCTATAACCTGTTGTGGTTTCTAAAAATTCTTGCTGAGGTTTCTGTAATTATTAATAGTTTTTGGATTTACTGTCCCACTTTTTTCTTCTTCTGAGTAACATTCATGTTTAAAATAAAATTATCCAACTTCCATTGTAAAGCTTGATTTTGTTAGAAAGTGGTAAACTAATATGAGGCACTCATACATTTTTCCTGTAAACTTATTTAATATTCCATATGTTATAGACTGAATGGTTGTATAATCCCACAATTCATCTATTAAAATCCTAACAACCTATGCAACTTCATTTGGAGTAATTAAAGTTACATGAAGTTATTAAAGTTAAATGAGGCCATAATGGTAGAACCCTGATCCAATAGAATTGATTGATTTATAAGAAAAGAAAGAAACCAGCGCTCTCTCTTTCTCTTTGCATACACAGATGAGAAAAGGCCATGTAGAGGCTGTGTATGCAAAGAGAAGGAGAAAACTCTGGAGCCATGTGGAGGCTAAGAAGAGGACCCTTACCAGGGACTGACCCTGCTTCCATCCTGATCACAGACTTCCAGACTCAAAAACTGTGAGAAAATAAATCTCTGTTGTTTAAGCCAGCCTGTCTATGGTATTGTGTTATGCAGCTCAAGAAGAATAAGATACCATATTCAAGTAACAAATAAAGTATGCAGGGCAGAGAAATGCCTATTACAGCTCTAAGCTTTATTCTTCAGATCACTTTGTTAATTATCTTGATGTGAGAAGTGTTTATTGAGTATCTATTAAGTGCTGGCATCCTTCTGAGGAACTTGGAGATAAATCAGTGACTAAAACTAGGACCTGTATCACTGGAGAGCTTCCATTTCAATGGGAGTTGAAGTGGTTGAGGGCTGGGCAGATACATAATAATTAAAACGGATAATATATAAATGAATCAAATAATAAACTAGAAGGTGATACATAGTATGCAAAAAGTGAGAACATAGTAAAAGCTTGCATGCATATTGGCAGTATTATCAAGAAAGGCTAACAATAGAAGTTGAGGTCGAAGAGGTATTAGTGGAAAAGGCTTTATAAGGCAAAAGTTTTTAACTCTGCTATAGGATAAAATGCAAGATGTTCATGAAATTTGATGGAATATTTTTTTAGTCTTGCTGCAGATAGCTAAATAATGAGCTTCCAAAGCTATCAGAATCCTTATTTCTAGAACATGAAGCTATAGTACTTTTTGTCATAAGGGGAACTTTACAGATGTCATTAAGGATTTTCAGATGGAGATTATCCTGAATTATCTGGTGGGCTCAGTGTGCTTACAGGGGTCATTATAAGAGGGAGGCAGGAAGATCAGAGTTAGAGAAAGAAGATGAAAAGAACAGAAGCAGAGACAGGAGCTTTGTGCTTTGAAAAATGAGGAAAGATCTACCTTTCATGGAATGTAGGTGGCCTTTAGAAGCTGGAAAAGGCAAGAAAATAGATTCTTCCCAGAGTCTTGAGAAAGTGAAGCTCTATTGACACCTTATTTATTTATTTATTCATATTTATATGTTTTGTTTTTATATTTCATCGTTTCAACTTTTATTTTCCATTGAAGGGGTACATGTGCAGGTTTGTTAACTAGCAGGTTGCCCTTCTCCCCATCTACCCCCTCTTATAGTCCCCAGAATCTATTGTTCCCAACTTACTGTTTATATGCACCCAATGTTTAGCTCCCAATTATAAGTGAGAATAAGCAGTATTTGTTTTTCGTTCCTGTGTTAATTCACCTCATATGATGGCCTCTAGTTGCATTCATTTTGCTGCAGAAGGGCGTTATTTTATTATTTTTATGGCTGCATAGTATTCCATGGTGAGTATGTACCACATTTTTTTATCCCATCCACAATTGATGGACACCTAGGTTGATTTCATGTCTTTGCTATTGTGAATAGGGCTGTGATGAATATGTGAGTGCATGTGTCTTTTTTTTTGTTAAATTATTTATTTTCTTTTGGGTACATAACCCAGTAATGAGATTGCTGAGTGGAATGATAGCTCTACTTTTAGTTCTTTGAGAAATCTCCAAACTGCTTTCCATAGTGACAGAACTAATTTACAATCCCACCAACAGTGTATGAATGTTCTCTTTTTTCCATAGTCTCAACAGCGTCTGTAATTTCTTGACTTTTTTTTTTTAAGATAGAACAATTTTTTTTTAATTGTACTTTAAGCTCTGGTGTACATGTGTACATCCTGCAGGGTTGTTGCATAGGTACACACATGGCATAGCGGTTTGCAGTCTCCATTCCCCCGTCGGCTACATCAGGTATTTCTCCCAGTGCTTTCCCTCCCCAGCCTCCCCACTCCCACCTGTCCCTCCCCTAGCTCCCCAGCTCCCAACCTACCCCATTGTGTGATGTTCCCCTCCCTATGTCCATGTGGTCTCATTGGTCAACACCTACCTATGAGTGAGAACATGCGGTGTTTCATTTTCTGTTCTTGTGTCAGTTTGCTGCAGTCTATCACTGATGGGCATTTGGGTTGGTTCCAGGGCTTTGCTGTTGTAAAGGGCACCTCAATGAACATAAGTGTGCATGTCTTTATAATAGAATGATTTATAATCTTTTGGGTATATATCCAGTAATGAGATTGCTGGGTCAAATGGAATTTCTATTTCTAAATCCTTGAGGAATCACCACACTGTCTTCCACAATGGTTGAACTAATTTACAGTCCCACCAAAAGTGTAAAAGTGTTCCTTTTTCTCCACATCCTTTCCAGAATCTGTTGTCTCCAGATTTTTTAGTGAACGCCATTCTAACTGGCATGAGATGGTATCTCAATGTGGTTTTGATTTGCATTTCTCCAATGACCAGTGATGAAGAGCATTTTTTCATATGTTTGTTGGCCACAGAAATATCTTCTTTTGAAGTGTCTGTTCATGTCCTTCACCCACTTTTTGATGGGGTTGTGTGTTTTTTTTCTTGTAAATCTGCTTTAGGTCTTTGTAGATTCTGGATATTAGCCGTTTGTTAGACGGGTAGGTTGCAAAATTTTTTTCCCATTCTGTTGGTTGCTGGTTCACTCTAATGATTGTTTCTTTTGCTGTGCAGAAACTCTTAATTTTAATTAGATCCCATGTGTCTGTTTTGGCTTTTGTTGTCATTGCTTTTGGTGTTTTAGTCATGAAGCTCTTGCCTATGCCTATGTGCTGAATGGTATTGCCTAGGTTTTCTTCTAGGGTTTTTATGGTGTTAGGTCTTATGTTTAAATCTTTAATCCATTTGGAGTTAATTTTTGTCTAAGGTGTAAGGAAGGGGTCCAGTTTCCGCTTTCTGCATATGGCTAGCCAGTTTCCCAACACCATTTATTGAGCAGGGAATCCTTTCCCCATTGCCTATTTTTGTCAGTTTTGTCAAAGATTTTCTTGACTTTATAATACTATCCATTCTGACTAGTGTAAGATGGTATCTCCTTATGGTTTTGGTTTACATTTCTGTGATGATTAGTGATATTTAATTTTTTTTTCATATGTTTGTTGACCACTTATATTACTTCTTTTGGGAAGTGTCTGTTCATTTCCTTTACCCTCTTTTTCATCAGGTTATTTGTTTTTCACTTGTTGAGCTGTTTACATTTCTTATTGATTCTGAATATTAGACTTTTGTCATATGCCTAGTTTGCAAATATTTTCTCCCATTCTTTAGGGTGTCTGTTTTCTCTGTTGATAGTTTCTTTTGCTGAGCAGAAGCTCTTTAGTTTAATTGAAAAATTTTCCACTTACTAATTTTTGCTTTTGTGTTAATTTCTTTTGAGGACTTAGTCCTCGATTCTTTGCCAAAGTCAATGTCCAGAAGGGTATTTTCTAGGTTTTCTTCTAGGATTTTATAATTTGAAGTTTTACATTTAAATCTTTACTTCGTCTTGAGTTAATTTTTATATATGGTGAATGTTAGTGGCCCAGTTTCATTCTTCTGCTTATAGCTAGCCGGTTATTCCAGCACTATATATTAAATAGGGAGTCATTACCCCATTGCTTATTTTTGTCAATTTTGTCAAAGATCAGATGTGTAGGTGTGTATCTTTGTTTCTGAGTTCTCTATTTTGTTCTGCTGGTCTGTTTTTGTATCAGTATCATATTGTTTTGGTTACTGTAGTCTTACAGTACAGTTTAAAGTCAGGCAATATGATGCCTCTGGCTTTGTTCTTTTTGGCGGAAGATTGCTTTGACTGGGCTCTGTTTTGGTTCCATCTGAATTTTAGAAAATTTTTTTTTCTAATTTTGAGAAAAACATTATCAGTAATTTGATAGAAAGTGTTAAATCTGCAGATTGCTTTGGGCAGTATGGTCATTTTAACAATATAACTACTCCCAATCCATCAGCGTGGAACGTTTTTCCATTTGTGTCATGTCTTACTTCTTTCAGCAGTGTTTTGTAATTTTCCATATAAAGAACTTTCATCTCCTTGTTTAGATGTATTTCTGGGTATTTCAATTTTTGTTATAAATAGGATTGTACTCTTGATATGACTCTCAGTTTGAACTTCATTGGTGTATAGAAATGCTATAGATTTTTGTACGTTGATTTTGTATTCTGAAACTTTACTGAAGTCATTTGTCAGGTCTAGGAGCCTTTTGGAGGAGTCTAGGGTTTACTGTGTATAGAATCATATCAGTAGTAAAGAGATACTTTTACTTATTTTCCTATTTGTATGTCTGTCATTTATTTCTCTTGCTTGATAACTCTGGCTAGGAGTTCCAGTAATGTGTTGAAGAGGAGTGGTGAGTATGGATATCCTGTCTTGTTCTTGTTCTTAAGGGCAATACTTCTAGCTTTTATTCATTCAGTATATTTTCTAGTGGTTTGTGATAGATGGCTCTTATTATTTTGAGTTATGTTCCTTCCACATCTAGTTTGTTGAGGACACCTTGATTTTAGCACAGTGAAAATGATTTTGGACTTCTGACTTCCAGAACAGTAAGATAATACATTTGTGTTTTTAAAAGCTACCTTATTTGTGGTAATTTTTGTTATTTTTAAAATTTACATGCTTCCTTTCTATCCTTAGTATTTTCTTACTTTCTCTACCATATTCCCAATCTGAGTGTTGTAACAAACTTATGGCCATAAATTAATGATGAAGAGACTGTAACTCGTGGGATAAAGCATATCATTCCTCTGTAGCATAGCTACCTAGGCCAGTGCTTCACTGAGGGGACTGTGACGTGAATATGAACATATTTGAACATTTCTTACCTGGTATGTTGAGGTACATAAATGGTTGGTAAAGACTATATATTGATTTGGGCTACTCTTTATCTTGTTTTCCTACTCCCACCCCAACCACTTTATGGCACTTCATTTTTTGATTATTATATTTATCTTTAAATTCTCTACTTGTCAATATTTTCTAATTTATTTTTATTTTTTTGATTGAAGAATTTAGCAAACTCTACCTACCTTTGCCCCTCTGCCAGCTTCTAAACACCAGTTTTTTAAGAGTATAAAGTAGGTAATTTTTAAATTTTACTCATGAGTTTTCATAAGAGCTATCTCTATCTGTATTGCTTCAGGATGATATTTGCAATAATTTAAACTCTGTTTAACTGCTCTCATTGCTAACCAGCAATATTTTAAAACTATAATTTTTCTATACTTATGATACATATTTGGATTTAAAAGGAGTACATGCTGAAAACCACTTTTTTTCCTCTAAAAAGTGGTTGTGGAGGATATGTGTCTGAGTCCTTGCTTGTTTAATAATGCTTTTCCAAATTTAGCTGGACAGAAAAAGTCCTATGTCACAAAATATTTTTTACACAGAACTTGGTACATTTCAATTTATTATCTTAAGGACATTGATGTTATAAAAGAAAGTCTGAAACTGGCTTAATTTTTGTAAATTTAGAGATAAACATTTTATTTTTGCTTTGAAGATAATTTTCTTAGAGATAATTATTTATACTTGAAATAAAGAACACTTACCAACGTGTAATTAATTGACTAAGTGTTGAATTTTCTCTTTCCCTTTTCCATTCTCTCTCTCTTCACAGTCCTGCACACATGTGCACAAACATATTGTCTACTTTTAAGAGTTTGGTTTTTCCTACAACTGGGAAAAAATTTTCTGTACATATAATTATTTGCTTGTACTTAATCTTCTCTGTTGGTAGTTTTGTTATGTGTTTCTCATTATATAACCCAAGGGTTACATCTCCTTCACTATTAAGAAGAAATGTTTCTTCTTCTTAATAAATTTGACTGTTAATAACCCTGTTATATGGTTCCCTTACAGTCTTTGCTTGCTGTAGGACACAGTTGATTTGTGGTTAGCCCTGAACTGGAGGTATAAATTTATTATGTGTGGGTGTGTGTGTCTAAACACACACACACACATACACACACACACACACACGCATAATGAATGCTAATATTTTCTTACTACAACCATAATTAACACTGCAATGTTTCTATAAATTACTAATGAATATGGGGCATATTACAAACACCTATAGTGTTTGTTTGCTTTGTCAGAGCATATTTCATGATGATAAACAATTTTATGCTATGACAACAGTGAATGTGTTGACAATATTTGGTCATCAGAAGTTTCTAAACATGAAAATATCTTAATGAACTCTATTCTTGAAATAATACAAAAGAATATTATGTCACCATCTAAAACAGATCATCCATTTTAAAGCTCACTTTTCAGCATAAACCTAAAATGTATTTACTTGAGCTATTTGTTGAGCACTTAGCAAATTCCAGGCGCTTTTCTTAGTCCAAACAATATAGCAGGGAACAATAGACATACAGCCTACATTCCAGTGTTGGAGAATAGGCAAAAAACAAGATACACACAAAAACCACACACAAATGCTAAGGAGAAAATGTACACTAGGGAAGACAGTTAAGGAGTATTGGCATAGATCAGCACGGAAATTTTTAGACCGGGCACGGTGGCTCACGCCTGTAATCACAGCACTTTGGGAGGCCAAGACAGGCAGATGATGAGATCAGATCAAGACCAGCCTGGCCTACATGGTAAAATCTACAGTGCATGCCTGTAGTCCCAGCTACTTGGAAAGCTGAGGCAGGAGAATTGCTTGAACTCAGAAGGTGAACCAAGATTGCGCCACTGCACTCAGGCCTGGGCGACAGAGTGAGATTCTGTCTCAAAAAAAAAGAAAAAAAAGAAAAAGAAAAAAAGAAATTTTTAATACAGTGATTAGGAATGACCTCACCAAGGTGATCTTTGAGAAAACAACTGAAGGAGGTGCTCAAGTTTGTAAAATAATTAGCATTCTCTTCAAGGTATAATGCTGGGTATTCTATATTAAGTGTATGTGGCGAAAATGTGTGGTTTGCTCTCCAAACACAATTTTTGTCTATAATCAAATTTTATCAATATGTTAGTTTTCTACAACTGGTAAATACATTTAGCGAACATATCTTTCAATGATATTATTGTGATTTCATTTAACAATAACAGCATTTTATATGTCATTCATATAATTCTTTAGACCGTTCATGCTATGAGCCACTTTTCGCATCTAAGTGCACTCATGAAAACTGTAAACTGTGATTCAGTGGATGACTCTGGTACTAGACTCAAACTACTGTAGTCACAGTTATAGACTACCTTGAACATTTTTAATATCATTTATAAGAATGGCAAGATTATAATGTTAAATTCAGTCAATGCTGGAATTGACTTTTTAATGCTTCCCTGTTCCTCCAAATGTTTTCAAACTCTTAAGCACTTTGTGTTCAGAATCACACTGACGTGGCAAGAAAAAGGCAATTATTAATTCAAGAAAAAAAAGTGACTGCCATTGTATTTTAGATGGCACACAAAAGTTGCCCAACATGTTTATTTTCTGTATATTATAATCTGATTTCCATCAAAATCTACAAAAATTTTATGTGAATCTGTTTTAGATAAAGATAAAACAATTCCCTCTAAGGAGAGGGAAAGGAAATAAGAAAGTGAAAGACAGAAAGCCCTCCGTTACAGTGTTCTGCTCCATATAAAGAGCAATGTCTTTAATTACCAATCAGTGTTTTTGAATTAAATCTTATCAAGTGAAACCAAATCTAAACTACATCTCATGGAAAATTAGTACACTCTTAATGAGAAGTGCAATTTAATAATTACAATTTAACCAATCGTGGAACTTAATTGCAAAAATGCTATCTACTTGAGAGCCTAAGAACTTAAAATAGTATACGACGGACATACCTCAAACATATTGCGAGTTGGGTTCCACGTCTGCCTCCCACTGCTGCTCATAATGCCCAGGCTATTCACTCCAAGCGGCGACTGCAGGCCAGGGCCAAGCTGCCCTCCGCTCCCACTCAGCTTCCCTTCCAGGTTCCAGTGCACATAAAAGTCATGTCTTAAAAATGTACATACCTTAATATAAATACTGTATTGCTAAAAAATTCTCATGATAATCTGAGCCTTCCATCACAGGTAATCTTTCTTGCTAAAGGGTGTTGCCTTGCTGTTGATGGTTGATCAATGATCAGAGTGGTGGTTGCTGAAGATGTGGGGTAGCGTGGCAATTTCTCACAATAAAACAATAGAGTTGCCAGGTGCGATGGCTCATGCCTGTAATCCTAGCACTTTGGGAGGCCAAGGTGGGCGGATCACCTGAGGTCAGGAGTTCAAGACCAGCCTGGCCATCATGGTGAAACCCCATCTTTAAAAAAAAAAAATAGAGCTTGTCCCATTTATTGATTCTTCCTTCAATAAAAGATTTTTCTGTAACATGCAATGCTCTTTGATAGCATTTTACCACAGTATATATTTTTTTCAAAATGAAAGTCAATCATCTCCAACTCTGCTGCTGCTTTATCAGTGAAGTTTTGTAATATCCTAAAACCTTTGTTGTCATTTCAGCACTGTTCATGGCCACTTCACCAGAAGTAGATTTCATCTCAAAAGACCACTTTCTTTGTTCAATTAGAATCAACTCCTCATCTGTTCAAGTTTTATCATGAGGTTCCAGCAATTCAGGCATATCTTTAGGCTCCATTTCTATTTCTAGTTCTCTTGCCATTTGCACTGCATCTACAGTTACTCCTTCAACTAAAGTCTTGAAGCCCTCAAAGTAACACGTGAGAGTTGGAATCAACTTCTTCCTAACTCCTATTAATGTTGATGTTTTAACCTTCTCTCATGAATCACAAGTGTTCTTAAAGGTATCTGGAATGATATATTATTTCTAGAGGTTTTCAATTTACTTTGCTCAGATCCATTAGAGGAATTGCTATATATGGTAGCTATAGCGTCATGAAAAGTATTTTTTAAATAATAAAACTTGAAAGTCAAAATATCTTTTTAATCCATGGATTGCAGAATGAATTAGTATTAGCAGGCAATAAAAAAGACATAAAACTCCTTGTATAGCCTCATTAGAGTTCTTGAGTGACCAGGCACATTGTCAATAAGCAGCAATAGTTTGAAAAGAATCTTTTTTCTTTTTTTCTGAGCAGTAGGTCTGAACAATGTGCTTAAAATATTCATTAAACCATGCCATAAACAAATGTGGTATCATACAGCCTTTGTTTTTCTATTAATAAAGGACAGACAGAGAAGATTTAGCATACTTTTTAAAGACTCTCCAATTTCTGAAATAGTAAGTGAGCATTGGCTTCAACTTAATCACCAACTGCATAAGCTTCTAGGAAGATAATCAGCCTGTCTTTTAAGTTTTGAAACCAGGCATTAACCTCCTCTTTAGCTACGAAAGTCCTACCTGTTCTTTTCTTCCAATAGAAGGCTGTGTCGTCTTCGCTGAAGATCTGCTGTCTAGTGTAGCCCTCTTCATCAATGATGTTACCTATATATTCTGGACAACTTGCCACAGCTTCTCAATCAACACTTGCTGCTTCATTTTGCACCTTTATGTTATGAAAATGGCTTCTTTCTTTAAACTTCATGAACCAACCTCCACTAGCTTCAAACTTTTCTTCTACAGTTTCCTCACCTCTCTGAACCTTTATTGAATTGAAGAAAGCTGGATATTAAGCTTTGGCTTTGACAAATGTTATGTCTGGTTTGATCTTCTATCCAGACCACTGAAACTTTCTCCATATCAGCAATAAGGCTCTTTCACTTAGTTATTATTTGTGTTTACTGGAAAAGCAATTTTAATTTTCTTTAGAAACTTTATTTGCACTCACGACTTGGCTGTGTGGTGCAAGAGGCCTAGCTTTTGGCTTATCTAGGCTTTCAACATGCATTTCAATTGCTAATGTAGGGTGTTCCTCACTAAGCTTAATTATTTCTAGCTTTTGATTTATGGTGAGAGGTGTATGACTTCCTTTCACTTGAAACCTTAGATGCCACTGGAAGGTTATTAAATGACCTAATTTCAATATTGTTGTTTCTCAGAAAATAGAGAAGTTCAAGGAGATGGAGAGAAATGGGAATCGCTGGTAGTTAGAACAGTCAGAACGCACACATTTTTAAATTAATTTCACTGTCTTATATAAGCACAATTTGTGGCACCCCAAAATAATTACAATAGTAACATTTAATACAATGAATCAGAAATAACTATAATAGTATGGAATCTTTGGAATGTCACTTTTCTGGTTGGAAACCTGTGACCGGAAGCTCCTTTGCTTGAGTTTTGCTTAGGCTTGCTGAGTTCATTGCACCTACTCTGTCTGGCAGGTGGCACTTGGCTCATGCCACTGGTCTGGATCCCATGCCTCCATGGAAGACAGCAACTCAGGGGTGGAGTGGCAAGAGGCGTGAATAAGTGTGGGATCCAATGACTGCTCCATCAGACACACTGGCTGCTGCTGAGGAGCGACCAGCTCAAGGTGCCAGCATAGGCACTAGCATTCTGCAAGGCTGGAACCAAGTGTGCCCCTGGCAGCTTCCCCACTGGTACCAGGGAATGCAGTGGTGCCTAGAAGCTAGGAGACACTAGGTACCACAGGGCCCCAAAAAGAGTCACAGCCCTGGCTTGAAGAGCTCCCGGGTCTGGGCTCCCCAAAGGGCCACATCACTTCTTTCCTTCTCTTTGCCTGCAATGTGGAGAACACAGAGCATGTGTCAGACCTGTTTGTGTTACAGCTCTTTTACCTCCACCATTCAACTTGTCCGTTTCTTGTCCTGTGGCCAAGAAGAATGAGGTATTCAGACAAGTGGAGGGTGAGCAAGACAAAGAGGAGCTTTGCTGAGCAATAGAACAGCTCACTCTTCCACAGTTGGTAGCTCGTTTCCACAGCCAGAGTGTCCTGACCAGTGTTCACATCTTAGCAGAAAGGAGACCCTGGAGTGAGAAGCTCCTCTCTGTAGACAGGTAATCCCATCCTCTCTATAGCTCTCAGCAGACAGGAGGTTCTGGAGTGGGTATCTCCTCTCTGCAGCTGGTTGTCCCAGTGTCTGTCCTACTCTGGCTGAGCCTGGGGCTTTCATGAACCTCAGAGGGAAGGAAGTACATGTCCATTGGTCAATGGGTGGCCACAGGTAGGCCTGGAAAAGGCAAAACAGGATCCTACTCCATTTGCCAGACTGGCATTCTAGCCCCCAGCCTTCAGGCCAGGAAGGCCTGAAGGTGAGGCCTCACCAGGGACCCACCCACTTCTACCAAGGACCTGTCTGCCTCCCACTGCCATTCATGATGTCCAGGCTGTTCATGCCAAGGGGCACCTGCAGGCCAGCACCAAGCTGCCTTCAGCTCCCACTTGCTTCCTTCCCATACTCATTGTCACTTTAAGTCTGGAGGGGGCTAAGGTGGCAGGGGACTGGTGTGTTAGCACTGCCCCAGCATGCACACATCTGGCTGAGCTGCGACAGCACCTGGGCTCAGCCCCAACTTTGCTCCCAGATTTGTGGGGAGAAGCCAGGCAGTGGGAGAGGTCACTTCCAAGCCTGCAAGGGCAGAGCACCTTTCCAGGCCCCCAAGAGCACAGGGATGCCTGGGTCTGCAGCCACGGTTTGGGTGGCTGCAGCTGCACCCAGAGGTATGGAGCTCCTGTTTGCTCCATGGAGTGGGAGGCCCAGGTCAGCAGCTATGGTTTGGATAGCTTCAGCTATGCCCAGGAGGGTAGGGCTCCTGCCTGCTACCTGGCTCCAAAAGCACAGGAATGCCCAGGTCCACAGATGTGGCTTACGCAGCTGCCATAGCACCTGGGGAGTCTCCTCCCCAACTTGGAAGAAGCAGGGCTTCCACTTGTCCCTGGCTCCTGTCAGCTCCACGGAATGTGTAGCTCACACTGTGCTTCCCAGCTGCAGCCGGCATGATGGCACTGGCCACTCCAGATGGCCTGTCGCTGCCAAAAATAACAGGTACAATAATAAGGATGAAAAAGTTTAAAATATTGTGACAAGTACCAAAATGTGACACAGAGACATGAAGTGACCACATGATGCTGAGAAATGGTCCTAATAGACTTGCTCTATGCAGTATTGCCAAACAACTTCAACTTGGAGAAAAACTTTATATCTGTGAAGTACAATAAAGTAAAGCATAATACAACAAAGTATGTCTATATACTATAATACTGAGAGTCTTATGTGCTGAGTTCATGGTGCAGTTTTTAATAGATTAGGTCCGTTAGTGTGATGAAATATAATACTTGTATACACTTTTATAATGCTTGCATGTAATGACCCTTTGCTGACCATGGGATTAACATACATCCTTTTGTTCTCTATTTTTATGCATTATTTGCTACTCTTGTGCATTATAAAGGTTTTGATGGATTTTATTGAAGTATCATTAAGTTTTCTATGATATAGTGAAAAGTTTAGTTCCTTTGCATGTTAACTTTCTACTAATCTAGTACATGAAATACTCTTAGTATAATTTTATCGGTGAATAAATTTCATCTTGCCGTCAGAAGCAAAAATAGGTTCTGCAGCACCTAGCAAGAGAGAACATAAAAATCAGAATATATGCCCTGTAATCTTCACCTAGTTGAGATCCAGCACAATATCAGCTTAGAGGAAATATCCAATAAGTACTTGCTGATTAATTGATTCTGCATGTTATGAGAGCCTCAGAGAAATGGTAAAGAAGTTTACATTACTGTACTTAAACTATTAAAATTTGATATGAAATTGTTGATAATGTTCTGATTTGATCTCTCATAGTAACTTTTTATAATCTTGAAATAATTATTATATGTAGTTATAGACATAAAATATAGGTAAACATATACATGGATCACATTTTCCTAGTGTTGAAACACTCATTAGCTGTAAGTACAGGTTTAGTATCCCCTATCTGAAATGCTTGGGGCCAGAAATGTTTTGGATATGGGATTTTTAATTTTGGAATATTTGAATATACATAAGGAGATAGCTTGGAGATGGCACCAAAATCTAAACACAAAATTCATTTATATATACCTTAGATATGTAGCCTGAAGGAAACTTTATACAATATTTTAATAATTTTCTGCATGAAACAAAGTTTTGATTGCAGCCTGTCACTGAGGTCAGGTGTAGAATTTTCCACCTGTGGCATCATGACAGTTGGTAAAAAAACTCTGGAGTTTGAAGCATTTCATATTTTGGTTTTCAAATTAGGAATGCTCCACTAGTATTTACAAAGTCAAAGTAAGTACAGGAAAGATCTACGAGCTCTCAGTGTTTAGTTCCTTGATAATATTATGCTAGATTTATCAGTAACTCAATTTCAATATCTTCCTCCTTCTTTCACTTTGCTTAATTTTCTTCAACATATCTTCAACTTACAAAGTATCATAATAGGTACACTTTGCCAGGTTTGAAGAGCAAACAAATAGAGCATCTTCTTTATTGGTGCTCAGAAACTAGATAACACCTTGTATATCTGGCAAATCAGAAAACAAAGTGCAAAACAATGAGTATCAAAAGATATTTTAAGCATTTTAAATACAACTATTTCAAGATTTTATTTTATTATTATTATTATATTTTAAGTTCTGGGGTACATGTGCAGAATGTGCAGGTTTCTTACATAGGTATACATGTTCCATAGTGGTTTGCTGCATTCATCACCCTGTCATCTACACTAGGTATTTCTCCTAATGTTATCTCTTCCTTACCCTCCACCCTCTGCTATCCCTCCCCTCGTCCCCCAGCCCCTCACAGGCCCCAGTGTGTACTGTTCCCCTCCCTGTGTCCATGTGTTCTCATTGTTCAACACCCACTTATGAGTGAGAATATGCAGTGTTTGGTTTTCTGTTCTTGTGTCAGTTTCCTGAGAATTACGGTTTCCAGTTTTATCCATGTCCCTGCAAATAACATGAACTCATCCTTTTTATGGCTGCATAGTATTCCATGGTGTATATGTGCCACATTTTCTTTATTTAGTCTAACATTGATGGGCATTTGGATTGGTTCCAAGTCTTTGCTATTGTGAACAGTGCCACAATAAGCATACGTGTGCATGTGTCTTTATAATAGAATGATTTCTAATCCTTTGGGTATATACCCAGTAATGGGGTTGCTGGGTCAAATGGTATTTCTGGTTCTAGATCCTTGAGGAATTGACACACTGTCTTCCACAATAGTTGAACTAATTTAAACTCTCACCAACAGTGTAAAAGCATTTCTATTTCTCCATAGCCTCTCTAGCATCTATTGTCTCCTAACTTTTTAATGATCGCTGTTCTAACTGACATGAGATGGTATCTCATTGTGGTTTTGATTTGCATCTTTCCAATAACCAGTGATGATGAGCTTTTTTTCATATTTTTTTTTTGGCTGCATAAATTTCTTCTGAGAAGTGTCTGTTCATATCCTTCACCCACTTCTTGATGGGGCTGTTTGTGGATCAAACAGAGGCCTCAGAAATAATGCCACACATCTACAACCATCTGATCTTTGACAAACCTGACAAAAACAAGCAAAGGAGAAAAGATTCCCTATTTAATAAATGGTGTTGGAAAAACTGGCTTGCCATATGCAGAAAGCTGAAACTGAATCCCTTCCTTATACTTTATACAAAAATTAACTCAAGATGGATTAAAGATTTAAACATAAGACTTACCACCTTAAAAACCCTAGAAGAAAATACCATTCAGGACATAGGCATAGGCAAGGACTTCATGACTAAAACATCAAAAGCAATGGCAATAAAAGCAAAAATAGACAAATGGGATCTAACTAAACTAAAGAGCTTCTGCATAACAAAAGAAACTGTCATCAGAGTGAACAGAAAACAACAGAATGGGAAATTTTTTTTGCAATCTACTTATCTGACAAAGGGCTAATATCCAGAACCTACAAAGAACTCAGGATTTTAATAAACATTTCAAATAGCCTATACTGATGGTAATTTAAAGATCTACTTATGTGACTCAACATACATAGTCTCTGTGACATTGGTTGTGTGGCTCTTTTAATAAGGTGATACTCCTTGAATTATAAAAATATATGCTTTTGTTCTGAAACACACATGTAAAGCTGATCTCAGTAGTCCTGAAGTTCTCAAAGAAGCCTCATTTTCCGCTTGGAAAAATGTTGAAATAAATAGTGGCTTTTAATCAATTGCCACATTTGTGTGTCACTTTTCAGAACAGTGCCTAATGTTAATGCACCTATAAATCAGCTGGGGGTCTTGTTCAAATATTGTTAAATGATTCTTCTTTAGGAGATTTGAATTATGATGTGAGATTCTGCATTCCAAGCAAACTCTCAGGTGTAATTCATGCTACTTGTAGAAGGACCACAACTTTATATAGCAACAGTTTACCAAGACAACATAAACCCATTGCAACAATCGAAAAGTGACTGTTGAAGAATTATGTGTAATGTTGCTACTATAGAGAAGAAAGGAATCTGCATGTTGACTCTGACTCAGATAAAGTAAAAATGTATTATTTTGTAAATGTGATCCCTTATTTTTGTACCAGGTATGGTTATAAAAAGAATAGGTCTTCATCCTGTTTAGGTGGTATTGTGGTTGGAAGCAAAACCCTGTGTCTATTCTAGCTGACACCCTTAAAATGGATGCTCCAGGTCCGATCAGGTTTTTGTAAAATATTACCTTACCAGCAGCTATCTCACTGTGAAAACTGCCTAAATGTTAGTTAATATGATTAGGGCAAAAATATATAGTGAATGTAAAACACTTTGACTCTTGCTGTCATGAAACTTCTGCTTTGATTAATTGGGACCCGCAGCCTCCCCTGATGTTAGCAAGGTCTGAAAAATACCTGTTCATTAAATACCCTAGAATGTCATGCTCTGATATCTTGCCTCAACTGTAAGCAGTATTTATATTTTATTGTTTCTTCTCATTTTACGCCTGCCATAACTTAAAACTGTTGATTTGCCAGATTCTTGCAAAATCATTCGCTAATTTAGAGTTTTTATTGTGGCTTAAGAAGCTATTTGGAGATTCCCAGGTAAGATGGCTGAATAGAAACAGCTCCAGTCTGCAGCTCCCAGTGAGACCAATGCAGAAGGCAGGTGATTTCTGTATTTCCAGCTGAGGTATCTGGTTCATCACATTGGGACTGGTTAGACAGTGGGTGCAGTCCATAGAGAGTGAGCAGAAGCAGGGTGGGGTGTTGCCTCACCTAGGAAGTGCAAAGGGTGGGGGAACTTCCTCCCCTAACAAAGAGATAGAGGGACTGTGCTATAAGAAATGGTGCTATCCAGCCCAGACACTATGCTTTTCTAATGGTCTTCACAACCCTCAGACCAGGAGATTTTCTCAGGTAACAATACCACCAGGGCCCTGGGTTTCAAGCACAAAACTAGGAGGCTGCTTGGCAGACACTGAGCTAGCTGCAGAAGTTGCTTTTTTTTTTTTTGTACCCCAGTGACAACTGGAACACCAACAAGACAGAACCATCCACTTCCCTGGAAAGGGGGCTGAAGCCAGGCATCTGAGTGATCTTGCTCAGCAGATCCCACCCCCAGGAGCCCAACAAGCTAACATCCACTGGCTTGAAAGTCTCACTGCCAGCACAGTAGTCTGAACTTGACCTGGGACACCAGAGCTTGATGGGGGGAGGGACATTCACCATTACTGAGGCTTGAGTAGGCTGCTTTCCCCTCACAGTGTAAACAAAGTTCCAGGAAGTTTGGACTGGACGGAGCCCACTGTAGCACTGCAAAACCGCTGTAACCAGACTGCCTCTCTAGATACCTTCTGTCTGATTGGGGCATCTCTGAAAGAAAGGCAGCAGCCCCAATCAGGGGCTTATAGATAAAACTCCTATTTCCCTGGGACAGAGCATCTGGGGGAAGGGGAAGCTATGGGCACAGCTTCAGCAGTCTTAAACATTCCTGCCTTCAGGCTCTGAAGAAAGCAGTGGATCTCCCAGCACAGAACTCAAGCTCTGCTTGATCAGAGTAGACTCCCTCCTCAAGTGGGTCCCTGACCCCCATGCCTCCTGATAGGGAGACACAGTCTATCAGGATCAACAGGCACCTCATACAAGAGAGCTCCGGTATCTAGTGGGTGCCCCTCTGGGAAGAAGCTTTGAGAGGAAAGAGCCGGCAGCAATCATTGTTGTTTTGCAGCCTTTGCTGGTGATACCCAGGCAAACAGGGTCTGAAGTGGACCTCCAGAAAACTCCAGCAGACCCACAGAAGAGGGGCATGACTGTTAGAAGGAAAACTAATGAACAGAAAGCAATAGAATCAATATCAAAAAAAGGATGACCACACAAAAAAATCCTTATCCAAGGTAACCAATATCAAAGACAAAAGGTAGATATATCCCTGGAGATGAGGGAAAACCAGTGCAAAAAGGCTAAAAATTCACAAAACCAGAATGCTCTTTTCTCCTCCAAAAAATCACAGCTCCTCACTAGCAAAGGAAAAAATCTGGACAGAGAATGAGTTTGATGAGTTGACAGAAGTAGGCTTGAGAAGGTGGGTAATAACAAACTCATCTGAGTTAGAGAAGCATGTTCTAACCCACTGCAAGGAAGCTAAGAACCTTGATAAAAAGTTACAGTACTGCTAACTAGAATAACTCATTTAGAGAAGAACATATATGACCTGATGAAGCTGAAAAACACAGCATGGGAACTTCGTGAAGCATACGCAAGTATCCATAGCCAAATTGATCAAGCAGAAGAAAGGATATCAGAGATTGAGGATCAACTTAATGAAATAAAGCATGAAGACAAGATGAGAGAAAAAAGAATAAAAAGGAATGAACAAAGCCTCCAAGAAATATGGGACTATGTGAAAAGACCAAACTTATGTTTGATTAGGGTGTACCTGAAAGTGACAGGAAGAATGGAAACAAGTTGGAAAATACTCTTCAGGATATTATCCAGGAGAACTTTCCTAACCTGGCAAGACAGGGCAACATTTCAAATTCAGGAAATACAGAGAACACCACAAAGATACTCCTTGAGAAGAGCAACTCCAAGACACATAATCATCAGATTCACCAAGTTGAAATAAAGGAAACAAATATTAAGGGAAACCAGAGAGAAAGGTCATGTTACCCACAAAGGGAAGCCCATCAGACTAACAGGGGATCTCTCTGTAGAAGCCCTATAAGCCAGAAGACAGTGGGTGCCAATATTCAAGATTCTTAAAGGAAAGTATTTTCAACCCAGAATTTCATGTCCAGCCAAACTAGTCTTCATAAGTGAAGGAGAAATAAAATATTTTATAGACGACATGCAAATGCTGAGAGATTTTGTCACCACCAGGCCTGCCTTATAAGAACTCCTGAAGGAAGCACTAAATATGGAAAGGAAAAACCAGTACCAGCCAATGGAAAAACATACCAAAATGTAAAGATCATCAACCGCATGAAGAGACTGCATGAACTAATGGACAAAATAACCAGCTAGCATCATAATGACAGGATCGAATTCACACATAACAATATTAACCTTAAATATAAATGGACTAAATGCCCCAATTAAAAGACAAAGACTGGCAAATTGGATAAAGAGTCAAGACCCATAGGTGTGCTTTGTTCAGGGGACCCATGTCATATGCAAAGACACACATCAGCTCAAAATAAAGGGATGGAGGAAGATTTATCAAGCAAATGGAAAGAAAAAAAAAGAGGGATTGCAATCCTAGTCTCTGATAAAACAGACTTTAAACCAACAAAGATCAAAAAAGACAAAAAAGGCATTACATTACAGTAAAGGGATTAATGCAACAAGAAGAAGTAAGTATCCTAAATATATATGCACCCGATACAGGAGCACCCAGATTCTTAAAGCAAGTTCTTAGAGGCCTACAAAGAGACTTAGAACCCAATACAATAATAGTGGGAGACTTTAACACCCCACTGTCAATATTAGACAGATCAACAAGACACAAAATTAGCAAGAATATTTAGGACTTCAGCTCTAAGCAGAGCTACTTGACATCTACAGAACTCTCCACCCTAAATCAACAGAATATATGTTGTTTCAGCACCACATAGCACTTATTCTAAAATTGACCACATAATTGGAAGTAAAATATTTCTCAGCAAAAGTAAATTAATGGAAATCATAACAGTCTTTCAGACCACAGTGCAATCAATATAGAACTCAGGATTATGAAACTCACTCAAAACTGCACAACTTCATGGAAACTGAACAATTTGCTGGTAAATGACTACTGAGTAAATAACAAAATTAAAGGCAGTAATAAATAAGTTCTTTGAAACCAATGAGAATAAAGACACAACATACCAGAATCTCTGGGACACAGCTAAAGCAGTATGTAGAGGGAAATTTATAGCACTAAATGCCCACAGGAGAAACTGGGAAATATCTAAAATTGACACCCTAACATCACAATTAGAAGAACTAGAGAAGCAAGAGAAAAAAAATTCAAAAGCTAGCAGAAGATGAGAAATAACTAAGATCAGAGCAGAACCGAAGGAGACAGAGACACAAAAACCCTTCAAAAAATCAGTGAGTCCAGGAGCTGGTTTCTTGAAAAGTTAACAAGATAGACCACTAGCCAGACTAATAAGGAAAAAAAGGAGAGAAAAATCAAATAGACACAATAAAAAATGACAAAGGGGATATCACCCCGATTCCACAGAAGTACAAACTACCATAAGATAGTACTATAAACACCTCTATGCAAATAAACTAGAAAATCTAGAAGACATTGATAAATTCCTGAACATACACACCCTCCCAAGACTAAACCAGAAGAATTTGAATCCCTGAATAGACCATTAACAAGTTCTGAAATTGAGGCAGGAATTAATAGCCTAGCAACTAAAAAACCCCAAGACCAGATGGATTCACAGCCAAACTCTACCAGAGGTACAAAGAGGTGCTGGTACCATTTATTCTGAAACTATTCCAAACAATAGCAAAAGAGGGATTCCTCCCTAATTCATTTTATGAGGCCAGTGTCATTCTGATATCAAAATCTGGCAGAGACACAACAAAAAAAGGAAATTTCAGGCCAGTATCCCTGATGAACATCCTCAATAAAATACTGGCAAACTGAATCCAGCAGCACATTAAAAAGCTTTTCCACCACATTCAAGTTGGCTTCATCCCTGGGATGCAAGCCTGGTTCAACATACGCAAATCAATAAGTGTAGTTCATCACATAAACAGAACAAATGACAAAAAGCACATGATTGTCTCAATAGATGTAGAAAATGTCTTCAAAAAAATTCAACATCCCTTCATGCTAAAAACACTCAATAAACTAGGAATCGATGGAATGTATCTCAAAATAATTAGTGCTATTTATGACAGTTCCACAGCCAATAATACTGATTGGGAAAAAGCTGGAAGCATTCCCTTTGAATACTCACACAAGACTAGGATACCCTCTCTCACCACTCCTATTCAACATAGTATTGGAAGTTCTGGCTAGGGCAGTTATCCAAGAGAAAGATATAAAGGGTATTCAAATAGGAAGAGAGGAAATCAAATTATCTCTGTTTGCAGATTTAGAAAATTTAGAAAATTTGTCTAAATTTACATTTAGAAAACCCCATTGTCTCAGCCCAAAAACTCCGTAAGCTGATTGGTAACTTCAATAAAGTCTCAGAATACAAAATCAATGTGCAGAAATCACAAGGATTCCTATACACCAATAATAGACAAACAGAGTCATTCATGAGTGAACTCCCATTCACAATTGCTACACAGAGAACAAAAGACCTAGGAACACAACTTACAAGGGATGTGAAGGACCTCTTCAAGGACAACTACAAACCACTGCTCAAAAAATAAGAGAGGACACAAACAAATGGGAAAACATTTCATAGGAATGGATAGGAAGAATCAATATAGTGAAAATGGCCATATTTCCCAAAGTAGATTGTAGATTAAATGCTATTCCCATCAAGCTACCATTGACTCTCTTCATAGAATTAGAAAAAAAACTACTGTAAATTTCATATGGAACCAAAAAAGAATCTGTATAGCCAAGACAATCCTAAGCAAAAAGAACCAAGCTGGAGGCATCACACTACCTGACTTGAAACTAAACTACAAGGCTACAGTAACCAAAACAGCATGGTACCAGTACCAAAACAGACATATAGACCTATGGAATGAAACAGAGACCTCAGAAATAACACCACACATCTACAGCCATCTGATCTTTGACAAAGCTGACAAAAACAAGCAATGGGCAAAGGATTCCCTGTTTAATAAATGGTTTTGGGGAATCTGGCTAGTCATATGCAGAAAACTGAAACTGAACCCCTTCCTTACACCTTACACTAAAATTAACTCCAGATGGATTAAAGATTTAAACATAAGACCTAAAACCATAAAAACCCTAGAAGAAAACCTAGCCAATACCATTCAGGATATAGGCATGGGCAAATATTTCATGACTAAAACACCAAAAGCAATTGCAGTAAAAGCCAAAATTGACAAATGGGATCTAATTAAACTAAGGGGTTTCTGAACAGCAAAAGTAACTATCATCAGAGTGAACAGGCAACTTGAAGAATGGGAGATAAGTTTTGCAACTTATCCACCTGACAAAGGGCTAATACACAGAATTTACAAAGAACTTAAACAAATGTACAAGAAAAAAAATCAAACAACCTCATCAAAAAGTGGGCAAAGGATATGAACAGACACTTCTCAAAAGAAGACATCTATGCAGCCAACAAACATTTGAAAAGTAGCTTATCAGCATTGCTCATTAGAGAAATGCAAATCAAAACCACAATGAAATACCACCTCATGCCAGTTAGAAAGGCCATCTTTAAAAAGTCAGGAAATAACAGATGCTGCAGAGGATGAGAAGAAATAGGAACACTTTTACATGGTTGGTGGGAGTGTAAATCAGTTCAACCATTGTGGAATACAGTGTGGTGATTCCTCAAGGATCTAAAACTAGAAATACCATTTGACCCAGCAATCCCATTACTGGGTACATACCCAAAGAATTATAAATCATTCTCCTCTAAAGACACAAGCACATGTATGTTTATTGCAGCACTATTCGCAATAACAAAGACTTGGAGCCCACCCAAATGCCCATCCAATGATAGACTGGATAAAGAAAATGTGGCACATATATACTATGGAATACTTTGCAGCCATAAAAATGAATGATTTCATGTCCTTTGCAGGGACATGGATGAAACTGGAAAACGTCATTCTCAGCCAACTAACACAGGAACAGAAAACCAAACACTGCATGTTCTTACTCATAAGTGGTAGTTGATAAATGAGAACACATGGGCACAGGGAGGATACCCTCACACACCAGGGCCTGTCGGGGGTGGGGGGCAAGGGGAGGGATAGCATTAAGAGAAATACCTAATGTAGATGACGAGTTGATGGGTGCAGCAAACTACCATGGCACATGTATACCTGTACAACAAACCTGCATATCCTGCACATATATCCCAGACTTAAAGTAAATTAAAAAATAAAATAAATAGCAATGGTAAAATGCAAAAAAAAGAAGCAAATTGAACAGTCATATTAGATTCATCTCTAAAATTTAAAGATAATAGACTGTAAAGGAAGGAGAAATTTAAAGTATTTTTGAATAATATAAAGGCTTTTAATAATTTAATTGCATACTTTCTTTTTATTTATAAAATACTTCATTTTTTTATCCTCATGTTTTTGTTTAAATTCTAGATATTTAATGGTGGACAAGTGATATCTAGAAAAATCACTTTGCTAGTTTTAAAGCAATAGGAATTAGTAAAACTTTGCAAGAAATTTTAATTAATTAAAATATCAAGAGTATATTTTATGCCTGATCTAACACCTCATGATTTAGAGATGAAGAAACCTCACAGTCTCCCTTCTTTACTCAATGTGTAAACCTTTACAGGTAATGTCATCTTACATCGTTAAAACACTTTTAAGAATGTTATAAAGTATTTAGATCAAAAGCAATGTTGGAATTCCAAAGCTCATCTTTATTATAGTTTCTTGCTCTTGGATCAAATAGCCTTGCACTGAATTGTGGTTAGTCTATTCACAGAGATCTTTATCTATAGTCATGTCAAAACAAATGAAGCCAAAACATAATGAAAAATAAATTTCCATCAATTTGTTTCCATGTTTGGCTAAGATCCAGAAACCCTATTTCCATTGTTGTTATAGCATCCTTATTCCAGGCAAATTAAATCAACCTCATCTCATGCTCATGTTCACAATTTACCCACAGTGTATAAATCCAAAGTATAATTTAGTTCAATATAAGGTTAATGGTAGACACATAATCCAAAGTAAAATATTCTTGTAGATTGCTGATTTGTGCAGGCTCTTCAATACCATCTAGAATTCTTACCCCATATCACTGATAAAAAGAACTCCCCTTGGTTTGGCAGACCCAATGCTTTTGGGAAAGATTTAGAGTCTCGGCAAGCTCATCATCTAAGGCCTTAGCATCCTTACCTTAGTCCAGATGTTACTACAGTTAATTCTGGGCTCTAAATATTCTGATATTACTTGTATAGTTCATGCTGTTTTCCTTATTTGTTTAGCACTTTGTTCGAGGTTCATTTCAGTTTTTTGATTCTTTCCTTTCTATCTACTGCTCTCTTACTATGCATCATACATTATGCTTGGCATCAGGTACATAGCAATTCTGCTTCCTTTACATGTCCCTAAAACACTTTTTAACAAATTAATTCTAAGGTCATTTGAGAACATCCTCAGAAATTTATTACTGAATTACTTTATAATAATGTATAATAAAATATAATTTTTCTCTGAAAATTATATTTTTCAGATTCCACTTATTTTTTTAATTTTATTTTAATTTATATTATAGTCTCTCTCAATATTTCTCCCCACTAACTTCCCTCCCATGGAATTACAAGATCAGTTAATCTTCTTTTCTTTGTTTATAATATAGATTATAATAGCACCTATTTTATAAACTTGTTATGAGGATTAAATGGTAAAAACATATGATGTGCTTTGATTATTACCTGGCACATAATAAGAGCTCAACACATTTAGCTAAATAATTATCAGTACTAACATCATTATAATTAGCACACCTAAAATTTCTCTGCAATTACCAAATCGTAGGAGCACTGGCCATTAGAGAGAGCAAACATGAGAAATCATTGAACCAGGTCAGATGGTTGCCCTGGCAGACACTGCATTAAGTAACTGCCAATGAAGAAGTTGTTTCTCTTCTAAGTCCCTTTTGAGTATTGGGATTATGTGTAGGAAATAGATAATTTAATTCAAGTTGTCTTTGACACTGCTCTAACAGAACTAATATCTATTTTCCCCAAAGAGATATCAAACAACAGAATGAGTCTTGCCTGTGTAAGACAATCCAGCTCTATTTTAATTATGATTTTATGGTTGTCTTCTATTAATAAAAAGTAATGCTGGCTTTCCATTCATGGTAGAATATTATAGTTTGTATTACAGGCATAGGTAATCAAACAGTAAATTAATTAAAATATTAAGTAAATAAACTAACAAATAATTATGGATGTCTCCACTATTACAAGGGTGGCACACACAAGAAATAAGTTAAGGTTGGGAACCACTGGTATGGGTCAACGCTTTTATTTTACATAGGAGAAATCTGAGTCCTTGAAAGAAGTAGTATCTTACCCAAGATTAGGATCCAGGCCCAATTACTTTGAAAACTTACTAATGTACATCAACATTATATCGGGTTTTATTATAAAGAATAATGTTCCATTGGTTGTCATTGGAACCCTATTAGACAATTTAGATTTTTATAGAGCAGGAGTGCCTATCATTATGTAGGACTCATGTGCCTTATTTTCATAAAAAGGCTCAATCATATTTAACCTGTCCTGAAGAAGGAGGAGGAGGAGAAGAAGGAAGAGGAGGAGGAGGAGGAGGGGGAGGAAGGGGAGAAGAGAAATGTATAGTAAAAGAAAAATTTTTTAATGAGATGAACTTAAGAATTCTGAAAACTAGATTACATGTAGCCAAAGATGTAATGCAGAAATGTGGTGTTCACAAACATACTGGATTACAAAACTGGTGGTTGTTGATGGGACTATCAGTTTTGAACTGTCTCTATGGAGTATATAGAATATACTGAAAAAGGTTAAAGGAAAGAGGTTTTATATTTATGAAAGTCATTTAGAGAAATGGTATGTTTTCCAAACTTCACTAGTTTAAATATCACAAATATATTATCACAACTGCAGCCTTAAATGTTTGCTCACATTTTAAATTGCCAAGTTCAATATAAAATTACCATCTAATTTATATTATAATCTAGAAATTTAGGGTTAATCTGGCACCTGATAAGTAAGTGTTAGGGAGGGACAGAATTTCTTTAGAAAGAAATCTTCTCAGTCCCAGGAATCTTAAAGCACAGTTTTATAACTGTTTACAATAAAATTGAAGAAAAAAGAGAAAGTGTTGAGAAACTAATTTTTAAGAAAGGTCAATTAATAAATTTTCAATAATTTTTCAACAGTAAGACACAGGATCAATTAATGGGAAATGATATCCACAGGCTGTACAACTTTGAGATATGTCTTTGTGAGGGCATGCACATGTGAATTAATTTATAATAATGTCATTAATTATTAATGGCTTGCTTAGAAAGCACTGGGCTTAGTACTTTGAAAATATGTAGTCATTATAATGTCCTACAGTACTCTTATAGAGGAGAAAACAAAGGTATAGACTGATTAGAAACTAACACAATATTTGAACCTGGGTTTCACTACAAAGCCATGATCCTCAACTATGCTGCTCTTTGCTGACTTACATTTATGTTCATGCTTTGCATTTTGTCTTTATCCTAAAAATAAAATTTCATAAATCCTTGAGGCTCTTTGACTGTAATTTTTGATTTTTTGGATTTAATTCAAGATAAAAACAACTTTGATATATTTTTAAAATATTTTATTATTTGTAATTAAAAAAACTATAAATGCATTTGTCTTTTTATGATTGATTATTATAGTTTTAGTTATTCATAGTATGTTGCTTTTTTTTCTGTCCTTGAATTGTTAGGAGTTTGTATTTTAAGTAGTATTAAAGATAGCCCTTTGCTCAGCATATTCAGGGGAGAAAGATCAGGATGGTGAAAGGATATTAAAGCAGCTCTTATGCTGAATGGTTAGCAAAACAAAGTTTGTCTGGAGTAACACAAAATGAAGAGATGATGAAAGCAAGGGAGCATGGCTACTACTCTCTTTAAAAATACTATGTGTTATAGCACTTTAACACTTTCAAAGAGTCTTCATGAAAATGAACTCAATCCTCAAAAAAAAATAAAATCCCAACAGTTCTAAAAGGCAGTATTATACCAGCATTATAATTGAGGCAAATACATTTCATTGGAGTTCTTATCCTTAGGCTATATTATACAATTAACAAATGGCAAGTTCTGTACTTGAACTGACACTTTCCAACTTCTGATACTCTGTGTGTGTGTGTGTGTGTGTGTGTGTGTGTGTGTGTGTGCACCTGCCTGCACAATACCACAGGTGTAAAAATAAAGGTATGAGGTATTGACTATATAAACCCAGGAATAAAATAATCATGAATGGATGGGAGCTACAAGACAGAGTTGTGGGTGAAAATAAAGAGGGTCTTTCTAATAATGACTATTGTCTAAAGGGAAAATAGACTTTCTTGGGGTGGGGGAAGTTTTTTTATAAATTCTAGTTTCATTTTATGTTTGATAAGCCTTTGGAAGGTCTATCTTAAAAAGAGGATAAGATAATGAATTATTGCAATACTAGGTGACTGGAACCATCTGCTCAGCAACAGAATTAAATTATATGTGATTTAATCATATTTCAGTATTTTAATTATGAAATGTTAAAAATGTATGCAAAGACACAGAGAACAATACAACAAATAACCATTAGTCCAACACTCAAGTTAATGATTTACCATTTTGTTCAGATTACTTTTAAAAAGATGAACCATTCAGACACTGTTGAATAGCCTCATTTATAATTCCCCTTGATCCTATTCTTCATCACTCCTGCCCAACCCTGAATACTGGCATAATCTCTGGAACCACTTCAAACTTGCTGTGTCTTTTTGTGTGTACATATGTGTATATGTGTACAAAAATACACAAATACACAAATACATAGAAAACATATACACATCTATATATGTACATATATAATATAAACATATAAAAATATATACACTTAAATATTTACACATACATAGAAAATATATTTCTGTGTGTGTAAACTTAATACAGATTATCAAGAACTATGAAGGGTCTGAATTATTACCCTAGTCGGAAGCTAACAAGTTGGCCTGCCATGTTTTATGGATGCTGGCAGAATACTAGCCCCACCTTGATGAGAGAATAAAGGACTTTATTATTTACAGTAATAACAATAGACAGAAAAATAACATTGTCGTGTGACTTTCTCATACTCTGGTTCTCACAGCATAATGAAAGGAAGGACATGTAACAATCGCACATCTAGTGGATAACATCAAAGGAGTGAAACCATGAGCTTAGAGATCCCAAAGTTTTTATAATGTGCAGGAAACATGTCTGTCCTTTGCTCTGGAGGGAACGTTTGCCTCTATTTCTGAAAGAGATTTCTTATTTAAGAAATCCTTGAAAGGAAGGTTTAGTATCATTTGGGACAATTTATAATATATTTTTTTCTATATCTTATGTTGTGTCATAGGAAGAAAATATTGTTTTAAGATCAGATACAGATTTGGGCAACACTTTTGAATTACCCTTTCCTTTAAGGTATATTTAATTCTATATTGATTCAAATTATTTTAGGTTTCAGTTTGGAATCTTGTAATTTTACACACATACATAGAAAATACGTTTCTGTAAATATTACATGTATAGTGACTTAAATATGTGATAATTTATTTGATTAATTTTTCAATTTGCTAAGAAACAGGATGGATTATTAGCCTTAGAAGAAGGCACTGTAACAATTGCAATAAATTTGAAATTTGTATGCTGTTTTGCTATATATATATATTTTGCTATATATAATCCAAGTGCTATTTAGTATGCCAAAAGGTTTGATTATGATTGCCCATGTTTTCCTAAGTTGGCATTATGCATCCCAAAAAACAATGTTTGTAAACAAGACTTAATATGTTACTGAATAAATGAAATGAAATATGATATGTATATTTTCTTCCTTATTGCCTAGGAAGTTTGTTCCCCTAAGTGAGTAATGATTTTACAAATAAGGAAACACAATCAGTTTGGGAACTTAGTTTGATATAATAAAAACTGGATAAGTGTCATGGTACCTTCTGGAATGGGAATATATAAGATGCTGAAACTGGAAATCATGAATATAACCACCTCTGAGAAAAGCACTGCCTGTTCTTTTCATCTTATTTAGAAAGGTAAAAAAATATCAGTACCAGGAAAAGAGCATTCAAGTGTACATTCAAAGAGCCAGAAAAGAAATAACAACACAGCTTCACATTACTAGATTATCAGAAAATATTCCGAGATAAATTAAAAATTTTATCCAACCTGTATTCAAAAAATTACTCAGAAAGAATTTAGTCTTTTGTAATTACTGGAAGAATGGCTGATATTCAATAAGATTTTAATACTAACAAAAACATATTGCACAAATTCATGTACATCACAATGACTTCCTGTTGATATTTAAATGTTTCAGGTATTTGTCTTAGTCTGTTTGTGCTGCTATAACAGAATACCTGAAGCTGGGTAGTTTAAAATAACAAATTTCTTTCTACAATTCTGTAGGCTGAATGTCCAAGGTCAAGGCACTTGCCTACTATGAGGGCCTTCTGGCTGTGTCCTCACATGGGAGAAGAAAGGCAAGCTAGCTAGTTAGTGTTTACTGCATGAAGCTTGCTTTGCTCTTTTGCAAGGTTGTTAATTCCGCTGATGAAGGAGCAGCCATCATGGCCTATTCACCTCTCACAAGCCCCACCTCTTCATACCACCACCTTAGCAACACCTGAATTTTGAAGGGACACATTCACACCATAGCGTTATTTATATGCAACCCCAGAACAGCGTTCAGTAAAAATGATCATGAATATCATCAGAGTGTCTTTACCTATAGAATGAGTTTTTTGGCCTCTGATTATATTAATGCACAATTTGTCACTTTCAAATTGTAATACCAATTGTTTAAAGTAATACATTAAATACTAGGAGTGGCAAAGGGCTAAGCACTATACTTGTGTTGTCTCTTTCGTTTTTATTAAAATTCTAATAAACATGTCCAATATTTGGCCTTATTTGCAAATATTTTTCAATTATGGGCACTTCTGTCCATCTCCTCTAACACCTTCAGAGACTTAAGGGAAAATTATGTTTGCTTAGACTAGCTTATTAGGCTATCATTAATAAATTTATTTCCTTAAATAAAATATAAATTAAAAAACTAGATTATTTCTAGAGTTCTTTCATTTCTAGATACTCTGCTAGGGAGAATCAAGCAGTTGTTGAACAGAAGAAAATAGTTAGAAAGCCCAAGAATTTGACTCTACCACTTATTTTTATCAAGATAAAGGGTAACAGATTCATATTTGCATTTATAAAATGAAAATTTATAAAATTATTATTAAATTATTGATAATTACCTTGCTCAAATTGCCTCATGTATCCCTGTCTCTTTCCTCACTTGCAAATAAAGAATAAGAGCATATTGAACAAGGTTAAAAGTGATTATTATGCAGTATTTAGCATTTTCTCTGTGATACGTAGTAAAACCATAAAGTAGCAGTTATTTTAATTAGTGTCATTATTGGATACTTGATAATTAGACATATATAAAATAAAAAGTACGCAAGGGCTAGCTTTGCTAAGATATTTGGACATAATCTTTAAAGAAATGTGTAGATATTGACAGGATTTAAGAAAAAGAGTGACATGTTCATATCTGCACTTTATAAATATCACTGGGGAAACAAGAAGGAAACTGAATGAAGAAGCTACATTGGAAATTTCCGATCCATTTACTGTTTCGAAAATTACCGCAGATTCCATGGCTTCCACTGGTCCTGTCCTTAAATAAGGATTGAATTTAAACTAATCGGCATACCCCATCTTCCTGGACAGTAGAGTTTAAACTAGTAATCATATCCCATCTTCCTGAACAGTATAACTCCATAAGTAGGCACATGGCTCAATTCAGGACAAATAAAAGAGACTGCATTTTGGAACTTTTTTTTTCTTTTGAGATGGAGTCTCGCTTTGTCACCCAGGATGTAGTGCAGGCGTGATCTCGGCTCACTGCAGCCTCTGCCTCCTGGGTCCAAGCAATTCTCCTGCCTCAGTCTCCCAAGTAGCTGGGACGACGGGTGCACGCTGCCACTCCCAGCTAATTTTTTTGTATTTTTAGGAGAGACGAGGTTTCACCGTGTTGCCCAGGCTGGTTTCGAACTCCTGAGCTCAGACAATCTGCCCGCCTCGACCTCCCAAAGTGCTAGGATTACAGGTGTGAGCCACCGCTCCCAGCTGGAACTTTTTAATTAAAGACGTGTTCTACTTATTTCTCTTTCTTTCTCACTCTTCCTCTTGCTGGAGTTTACTATGGAGTTTACCATGGAAATTTGTAGCCTCAAGAAGTTCAGACAACCATCTGGTGGCAACAAAAAGGAAAATAAATATGAAGAAAAGAGTCAACCCCATGCAAAATGATGAAGGCCTAGACCATATGATAAAGTGGCTTAATGTTTTGTCATGAATGTTAGAGAAGACAATGATAAAAACTTAGTAATGTTTAGTTCACATGGAGAAGATGGTGATAAAAGAGTGCATGATTCCTGGGTTGCTAACTTACGCAGCTACATGGGTGGTTTGCCTGCCATTAGCTGAAGCAGGAAATTCTGACAGAGCATTGAATGAGCAATAGACAAGTAAATAGAGAGATAGATAAATTCATTGTAGAATCCTCTGTCAGCCAGTGTTTTAGTTCAGAAAATAGAAAACAGAAACAACAATAGGTGGTTCAAATAAAAAGAAGTTTATTTTAGAGTTAAATGCTTGTAAGTCATAAAAAGAACCACAGATGCCTAAAATCATAACAGATCATTGCTCTGTTGGTTGCAGGGGCATTTTTCTGTAGCTATGATGTGGGGATCAGAAAGCTACCACAGCTGCTACCTCCAATGTCCATGCTACCATCTCTCACATCCATGTAGCCTGTCACTAGGTAATGAAATAATGGTGCCCACTGCTACATTAATTTATATATAATCCGGATTTCCAGAAATCATAACAAGAGTGAAAAAATCTTCATTATATCTATGATTTTCAAATATTAAGCCAAGCCATTTCATTAGCAGAGCTAAAAATACACCCTTATTTGCAAAAAGTTTTTACTTTGTAGTCATGTTATAGGTAGAAATGTAGACAGGATAGATGTTTTTATGCTAACAGATTTTGTTTAATCAAAGTAATCATGAGTTTCACAGATATAAATGACTAATGAGCCACTGTATACATAGCTCTGAAATCTGCATATATGAGTTTTGTAATATATAGAATTTGTAAGATGAAATTCTAAATTGTGTCTCTGAGTTGTTAGAAATCAGAAGAGTCTCTTCACACTAAAGATTTTAGGCTGAATTTCAAAGAAAAAGGCATCTACCTAATACAAAGCCATGTATTTGCTTTCCACAGAGGACTTAATCATTACTATGTGGGAGCTGGAAACCTAAATTCAAGCTTCATGTTGAGAAGCCTTAAATTGTTGAATTGTAACAAAACATATAATGTGCATTCATATGTGCTTTTTTCTTGGAGGAGAGAACAAATAGCTTTGGTTAGATTATTCAACATAGCAAATAGTAAGAACCATTTTTTGGAATTTCAATTCAACACAAGGGATATTGCTAATTAACTTCTAATTGGCTCAGAAGAGGGCTCTTCAAGGACTTGATTCTAAATAGAAAGCACGATCTACTTGAACACGAAACTATAAAACATACTTTGTCAATGAGAAAAGCAAAGGCATGTGTATTAGTCCATTCTCTCACTGCTATAAAGGAATACCTGAGACTGGGAAATTTGTAAAGAAAAGAGGTTTAATTGGCTCATGGTTCTGCAGGCTGTACAGGAAGCATGGCTGAGTCGTCTCAGGAATCTTACAATTATGGTGGAAGGCAAAGAAGAAGTAGGCATATCTTCACATGAGCAGAGAAGGAGGAAAAGAGAGAGAGAGAGGAGGAAGGTGCTGCACACATTTAAATAACCAGGTGTTGTGAGAACTCTATCATAAGAACAGCACTCAAGAGGAAAATCTGCCCTCATGATCCAATCACATCCCACCAGACCCCACTTCCAACATTGGGGATTGCAATTTGACATGAGATTTGGGTGGAGACACAGACTCAAACCATATCAGTGAGGCACAAAACTCCTGCCTCTGTATAATTTCTATCAACAAGAATTGGGTCAGCCTCGCAATATTAAGTCTGAGAAGGGACTTACTGAGAAGGTACCTATGGAGATTATTGTAAGAATCAAGAATGGCCAGAGTACACTATAACTAATTGAAACTTCAGGACTTTATGCTACTTCTATAGAAGTTAACGCTGTTTGACTGTTTCTTAATTAGGTTCCAAATGCCAACTTTGTCAGTGAGAATAGAGTCTTGATTACCTCATGTTTCTCACCAAGCACTAGGAGTTTGATACCCTCAGAAAGGTAACCTAACACGGAGTACTTTTGTTCCCTATGGCATGAGGTCTGTGAGTTAATATAGTGTAACCTACTTGGTAAAGTTTCTTTATCTTGGCATCAAATATTGGACATTAATTATGACTAACTGTAATCAACATGCACTTATGCACATTTTCATCTATTAAAAAAATAAAAGGAAATGAAGAATGTTTTATTTGGCAATGAAATCATATAGGTTGCAAGCTACGGAAAGCTGTACAAATATGCTGTCAAGTTTGCTTTTTAAAATGAGTGGAAGAGTGAGGAGGACAGAGGGAGTAAAATAAATTAGAGGTGAGAGAAGGTAGTGCAAAGGAGAGGTGAAAAAGGTTTAAGAGACAATGTTCAGTAAAGGAATATACCTTACAGCTTATAATGATGATTACATCACATGACCAGGAATGCTTCCCAATAGAAAATGCATTTTGTGTTCTTTATGAAATTAGTTGCCTTCTCTCTTCCAAAAAATGCTTCTGGGAAGGAGTCATCCTGAAATATAATTAATGCAAAACATGAGATAGTGTAGGAAACTGTGGCATGTTATCAAAACATATTGAAGTAAAAAGGGGAAGTAGTAATGTTAAATACCAAACAGTGATGGAGGTCACAAAATGGAGCACTCTGTAAATCATTACTTCTGAATAAGTGGAAAAACCAATATGCTGTTATGGTGTCTTTAACACATTTTGCAAGAGAGTATTTATCATACTGATGAGCACAAATATTCCTGTTGCTCTGGTAAGCATACTCCTTTAGAGAAGGATGACTGAGGATGCTACCATGCCTTGTTGAAATGCATTATAGAGTTATTTAATACTGATAACATATTCATCAAGTGATTTTTTTTTAAAACTAGATTTTGAAGTGATTTCTAAGGAGCTTTCCAACTGTGGATGATAGCATGGTGACCAAATAACATACATATTTCTATATGCGTAGCAGTAATATTTTTGTTTGAGTTATTCAATGTTTTCTTCAAAAGTTAAATTTTGTGTAAGCTTGAATGACAAAAGCTTAAGAGTTCCAGAATACCATGAGCCCAGGAAAAGCTGATTTTGAAAGATGAGGGACTTACATGTATGGTAAACATACTAAAGTTCAGTAATTGGTTAAATTCAACTTATATAATAAAGTTATTAATTTACAACAAACATTTAATTTTTAAGAGACAGAATCTGTCCCACTAGGACTTTAATAAAGCAGATTAAAAATAATTATTTTCTTTTTTACTGAAAATAGCATATATAATAACACAATGCTTAAAATTAATGGGAAAAGATTGTGGCTTTTCAACAATAAAGGAGAATAATCAATGTCTTTCTGCAAACTCATTGTACACTGATCTGTTTTAAATGACTCTTTTTCTCAAACAGTATGGTTTATATACCTCAATGACATGGTTTGGCTGTGTTCCCAGCCAACTCTCATCTTGAATTCCCATGTGTTGTAGGAGGTACCGAGTGGGAGGTAATTGAACAATGGGGGACATGTCTTTCCTGTGCTGTTCTCATATAGTGATTAAATCTCATAAAATCTGATGGTTATTATGAGGGGCGGTTTTCCTGCACAAGCTCTCTTTTTCCTGCTGCCAGCCATGTAAGAGGTGACTTGCTCCTCCTTGCCTTCCACCATGATTGTGAAGCCTCCCCAGCCATGTGAAACCATAAGTCCAATAAACCTCTTTCTTTTGTAAATTGCCCAGTTTCAGGTTTGTCTTTATCAGCAGCATGAAAATGAATTAATACAATAAATTGGTACCAGTAGAGTGGAGTGTTACTGAAAAGATACCTGAAAATATGGAAGTGACTTTGGAACTGGGTAACAGGCAGAAGTTGGAACACTTTGGAGGGTTCAGAAGAAGACAGGAAAATGTGGGAAAATTTGGAACTTTCTAGAAACTTGTTGAATGGCTTTGACCAAAAGCCTGATAATGATATGGACAATAAGATTCAGGCTGACTTGGTCTCAGATGGAGATGAGGAACTTGTTGGGAACTGGAACAAAGGTGACTCTTGTTACATTTTAGCAAAGAGACTGGTGGCATTTTGCCCCGACCTAGAGATTTGTGGAAATTTGAACTTGAGGGAGATGATTTAGGGTATCTGGTGGAAGAAATTTTTAAGCAGCAAAGCATTCAAGAGGTGACTTGGTTACTGTTAACAGCACTTCATTTTATAAGGAAAGCAAAGCATAAAAGTTCAGAAAATTTGCAGCCTGACAATGTGATAGGAAAAAAAAAATTTTGAGGAGAAATTGAAGCTGGCTGCAGAAATTGTAAAAGTAATGAGGAGCTGAACATTATCCCCAGACAATGGTAAAAATGTCTTTAGGGCATGTCAGGTGTCTTCACAGCAGCCCCTCCCATCACAGGCCTGGAGGCCTGGGAGAAAATGGTATTGTGGGCCAGGCCAAGGATCCCCTTGCTGTGTGTAGTCTAGAGACTTAGTGCCCTGCATCTCAACCACTCCAGTCATGACTAAAAGGGGCCAAGGTGAAGCTCTGGTTGTTGCTTCAGATGGTGGAAGCCCCAAGCCTTGGCAGCTTCTATGTGGTGTTGAGGCTGCAGGTATAAAAACGTCAAGAATTGAGGTTTGGGAATCTCCTCCTAGATTTCAGAGGATGTAAGGAAACGCCTGGATGCCCAGGCAAAAGATTTCTGCAGTGGGAGTGTACTCAATGGAGAATCTCTGCTAGGGCAGTGGAGAAGGGAAATGTCAGGTCGGAGCCCCCACATAGAGTCCCTTCTAGGGTACTGCATAGTGGAGCTGTGAGAAGAGGGCCACCACCCTCCAGACCCCAAAATGGTAGATTGACTGACAGCTTGCACCATACTCCTGGAAAAGTCACAGACACTCAATGCTAGCCCATAAAAGAAGCCAGGAGGGAGGATGCACCTTGCAAAGCCACAGGGGCAGAGCTGACCAAGACCATGGGAACCCACCTCTTGCATCACGGTGACCTGAATGTAAGACATGAAGTCAAAAGAGATCATTTTAGAGCTTTAAGACTTGACCTGCTGGATTTCAGACTTGCATGAGGCCTGTATCCCCTTTGTTTTGGCCAATGTCTCCTATTTGGAGCAGCTGTATTTATTCAGTGCCTGTATCCCATTGTATCTAGGAAGTAAATAACTTGCTTTTGATTTTACAGGCTCATAGGTGGAAGGGACAATAGGCTCATAGGCAGAAGGGAAGGCTCATAGACCTTGTCTCAGATGAGACTTGTCATAGGCCTTGTCTCAAATGAGTCTTTGGACTGTGGACTTTTAAGTTAATGCTGAAATTACTTGATACTTTGGGGAACTGTTGAGAATCATGATTGATTTTGAAATGTGAGAACGTGAGACTTGAGAGGGGCCAAGGGCGGAATGATATACTTTGGCTGTGTCCCCACCCAAATCTCATATTGAATCCTGCATGTTGTGGAAGGGACCCTGTGTAAGGTCAGTGAATCATGGAGGCAGGTCTTTTCCATGCTATTCTCATGATAGTGAGTAAGTCTCATGAGATCTGATGGTTATTATAAAGGGGAGTTTTCCTGCACAAGCTCTCTCTTTGCCTGTTGCCATTCATATAAGACGTGAC
Source organism: Cacajao melanocephalus (assembly GCA_963573385.1). Taxonomy (NCBI): domain Eukaryota; kingdom Metazoa; phylum Chordata; class Mammalia; order Primates; family Pitheciidae; genus Cacajao; species Cacajao melanocephalus. The sequence goes on along the minus strand of CAUYLG010041036.1, from coordinate 97,588 downwards.
TTGCTGCTCCTTGCCTTCCACCAAGATTGTGAGGCCTCCCCAGCCATGTGGAACTGTAAGTCCAATAAACCTCTTTCTTTTGTAAATTGCCCAGTCTCAGGTATGTCTCTATCAGCAGCCTGAAAACGGACTAATACACTCACCTAACAAAAGTGCATGATGTAAACATACACAGGTTAATTAAACTATTGTAGAAGTTCCTTCAGCTAGTTTGAATTTGAATTTGTCATGTGTGATGTATTGTTTGTGACTAAAGTAATGGGTGTACTTGGCAGGGATCAGAGTGAGTGATGACCTACAGTATGAAGATTTTCCTGACACAGAGTGGTTGTACTGAAACAGGACTGAGCAGTAAACAGCTGAGTTGGAAATAACTAAGCCTTCAGCTGAAAATGTGCATTATGCAATACCAACCCATGAATAGACTCTAGACAGACACCAATATCAGGTTTCTAGTGCTTTCTAGCATAAGGTTCATTTTCTGCCAAGAAATGAAATTCATTCTGAAATGTCCCCAGAAATTAATCTTCTGCTTTGTATGAACTAGGCTCAGGAAGCTGATGCAATAGTTTGTTCCTTGAAGTAAGAAAATTTACCAATGTCCATGCTTTTTATACTTGGTTTAACAGAGAGCAGGCTTTTGGCTGCACATAAGAAATACGTTAATAGGCTATCCTAAACACTATGCATTCTTCGCCACTTACCTTTTACTTTCTGTCCACAGTCATCATTTTCTTTATCTCACTGTTTCAGTACCCAATATCTACACTACAGGTTGGGTCTCCAAACAAACCATCTTCACAATCATTTGTGTGGTGATCTAATCCTGTTGTTTAGAGGGCTCACAAGCCTGGATCAATAGTCCATTTCTTTCTGTTACAGGCATACAGCCCCACTGTCACTCTGTTCTATATAGGGGAAATGCTATAAGTTGTTATCATTTTTCCTTTTCCAGGTAACAACTCCAAGTTTCGTTACGATTCTTTGTATTTCTCTTTTTATAGTTTTAGTTCTAGTTTTCTTTTTGGGCACAGGAGTATTGAGGAAAGAAACACTCTAGGTGTCATTCTAGCTGCTGGTCTAAAGATTTATTTTACTTCAATTTCCACAGCACACTCTCTCTGTGTTCTGACTGCACATTCTACACAAATTTTCACTCTGTCAGTGTCTCATCTGTCATCTTTCCATTATGCCTATCTGTAACTCTCCCCACGCTCCTGCAGTACGTCTCATGACACTGCCTATGTGCAAGGGCAAATGTAATCAGTGCTTTATCACTAAAGGTAAGGGTTTATGATCCAGAGACTCTGCTAGAGAGGAATCATTTGTTCTTCAAAATTCCCTCCTTCCCATTAAGAATACCTATTGGAGAGACTTCTGATTTCACAAAGTTTTATTTACATTTTCATCAAATGACTGTCAAATGCAAATAATTATAATATTGTGAAGTGGAGAGAGATAGGGGTTTATAGATTTGTCACATTAACAGACTTGGAGAGCAGCAACTGAGTCTACACAGAACATCTCACAGCTAAAGAATGTAAAAGGTTTGTTACGTTTTAACCTTATACAGCCTAGATATAGGGCAAATAGATGTATCTCACTTTATTCCTGGAAAGAAGGAATATAACAAAGAGAACTTGAATAACTTTACATTTTAAAGTTATAGTCAACAATTATCTATGATTTTGAACATAGTCATAATCTAAAAAAATCTCATTTCTTTGTAGTCAGAAATAATTTTTTATCAAAATAGAGTTGATTCTAAATGCTTCATATGTTTTAAGTAATGTATTCTCTTTACAAGTATGGTATACATGGGCTTATATCTGCTTGATTTCCTTACCTCTCAAGGTGAAAGATTATAAATAAAACTTTAACAAATCCCTAAACAATCTCTAACCCTACTAAACATGACTACCAAGCATGTAAAAGAGAAACAACAAAAGGAGAATTCCTGAATAGTCTTTTTTTAAAAAAAAAAAACTTCCTCATTCATTAAATTTTCCCCTAAGCTTAATCTGTTTTTCATAAACTTATGATTTTCCTCTAACTCCAAAGATCAGCAAAGACAGTACAAAAGAATACACACACACACACACACACACACACACACACACACACACACAGAGAGAGAGAGAGAGAGAGGGCATTAGCTAGTGAAAATATTGCAAAATAGTTCTATAAATAATAGATTGAAATAGAATGAAACAATCACTATAAAAGAATAAGCACATATATTAAAGAAGTTTTTGATATTTTCCATTAAGTCAGGCACTCTATTAATTCTTTTAATTATATTCTTTCTGTTATATTCTCTCTTTTCATCTCCACGATAACCAAACCTATGAGGTAGAGCTTATGATCCCCTTTTCATAAATAGAGAATATTAAGCTTAGAGAGTTTAAATAACTTTGTCCAAAAGCACCCTTTAAATTAGTGTCAGGGTCAGAATTTCCATTCAACATTGTCTGGCTCCAAATCATTTGTTCTTTGCATTTAAAATCCTGTCTCTTATTTAACTTGGAAAGGTCCCTTCCTTGAGATGTGTTCAAGAGCATTAATTAATGGTTTACAGGACCTATTTGGAACATCACAAAAAGTATAGTCTTACTTTAAAATAATTTCTATGCCTTACATTTTTTTAAATTAAGACATGGTGGTGATAGAATTTTTGTGAAATAAAAATGAGAGACATTTTACATGGACTTGGTGATTGAGAACAAACATAGTAAATCTACTTCAATACTTTCTGCCTTACCTTTCACCTGATTCTTCCAAATTTCTTCAAATCTCACATTCAAAAGAAACTTACAAGCAGAGCCCATGTTGAATAGTGGGTGATTTAGCTGTTCATTTTACCAAACTGGTTCTGAATTATCTCCCATTTTCATTGTCTGGCCCTCTGTGAGCCACATAACAGAATTACGCCCCAAAAATAAGACTGGGTTGAAATTTTTTATTTACCTGGAAATGATTTCTGAGGAGCCAGAAACTAGGGTGTGCTGACCCTAGTACTCTCCCTGCTTCAGCCACTATCTTTAGTGGATTTGCTCTCCAAACATGTCGCATTTCTCACTGCTATTGCCTGCTATCTTATGCTTACTTGCATTACTGGGACAATCTTCTAATTGCATATGGCATGAAAGGTGCTGAGAAAAGGGCTGATGGTGGAGAATTAAATAATATTATATATTCACAAATTTTGTTCCCTTTGTGTATTTCACTTGGGTGTGAGCACACAGGAGATTGAGAGATTTTTTGTTTGTTTTGTTTTTTAAAAACAAATTGTCAGGGCTTCTGCCCTTGGGTAGCCTCTGTCAGCACTTCTGTCTTCTTATATGGCTGTGTAGATCTTAATAAATGTTAGTTACTACTGCACTGACACATAGTAATGTGAGATAATTTGTCAGATGTGCCATAATTAGAAATATTTCTTCTCAGAAGTTGACAAAGTATTGATTATTGTGTTTATGTTTCACAGCATTTATGACCACATCTTCCCTGAAAGAAGGCGAGAAAGCCTTAGAAGGCGTAATTATTATCATAATTGAGAGAACTTCCAGGGCACTTTTCAGTTTTTATAATCTCCTTCCGAATGTGTTATTATTCTTGCAAATCAATAGAAAGAATCTATATTTTTGCTAAATTTAGCTATATGTGAAACATAACATCTTCTGAGTTTCTAATTATTTAAATAAATTTAGTAATTACATGCTCAAGGGCCCTTGTAAGGATTGTAATTTATAAACATAATGAATGAAGTTACCAAGACTTTACTGAATTTACAAAATGTACTACAGGGTATTCACTAAACCCATTCAGACTGGAACTGTAAATAATTTAAACTGCTACACTTGTCAGAATAAAAGAGCAAAATCTGTTTTGATGTAATGGTCTTGCTTACTCACTAATTTGATGGTGCTGCTATATTCCCATAGATTTTCCATGAAGAAAAAGGAAGGCATAGATGATGTGAAACACACATATTAAGAGTTACGTTTATACTAGATAATTAAAGGATATCCCCAATAATTTGCATTTCTTCTGCTGTTAAGTCACATAACATTGATCATTAGTCAATGTGGGTGAGAGGCAGGTATTATTCTGGGTTTGATATTATAATAGATTTTGTTTTCAGAGTCTAAAGTATTACATTTTAATTTTTAGTACTAGCACATTTCATGATGTATATTTCCTTGAAATATACATTACCCAAATTTTGAACAAAAATAAAAATTTACTGATCACTTTTTTTTTTACTCCATGAAATGATTGTTTTTTCTAAATGGTTTCTAACATAGCATGTGATATTCTATTATCCTCTTTTAGGGTAAAATCTCGTTTTTCAGGGAAACATGGTGATAAAGGCTATGAGTGAGGATTATCTCCATGGTAAAAATCGTTAATTGCTTGCTCACAACTTACTAGAATGAAAATGCTAAAACATCTTTTGACACTGTCCATTCTCCTACCCTTCATGTGTGAAAAAGCTGCTTCAGTTTCACTGGAAAATCAACAAAAGAGATTACTGTGTCATCACATATTGCAGACTGCAAGGGTGGACTACATGTATTCAACTTGTCTAGTCAAAGAAATTTTTTTTTTATTTTCAGAGCTTCTTTTACTAATCAAACATTTTGTTGCTTGACATTGCGATTTTTACAACTCCAAGTAAATTACCTCAATGACTAACGTCTGAGGAAGTGAAACACCATTGAAATCTGCTTCCAGTTTTTGAGACTCCATTATACAAATACAGACACACTAGCACAACACATGTGCACACAGTCAGGAATATTTGATTTAAAAAACTGATTCATAATTATTGTAATGGCAAAATTGACCAATAGAGAAACAGCAACAACAAAAAATAACTATTAGGAGAAGAAATAAGGGGGAAAGGGAATTTACTATATGTTTGTAAATCCTCAACTTCACAATGAGAAATTCATTTGACACATTCTGTAAGCTTATAGCTTCAAATAGGGTATGCCACCTAGTTGGTATGGATACCACCAGATGAAAACTAGAAAGGGCTGTCTCTTAAGACCTGAGGTTCACATTGAACAGAGAGAGACTATGCTTTCATAATTTCTGTAGGTGTTATAAACTCTTTACATGATTAGATCATGTACAAAATTTGGATCAAAGATGACTATAACCATATTAAAATACAAGATTGAGAAATATAAACCCATTCACTGGTCCTGAAAATAAGCAAATTTTTAAAAAATAATTAAATAAAATTAAAAATAGTCATCTCAGATTTCAATACGACTACACAGAGGTCTATGTATAATTTTTGAACAACTTATTTGTTGTATTTATTGTTGCTTTATGACTTAACTTTATAGTTTTGTGGATCAAAAAGTAACATCAAGAAATAACCATATTCTCTTGTTTTCAGAAATAATAAGTAACTGATTGTAAAGTTAAGATAATAAGCAAAATCATAGACGTTACTGAAAGAAGGTGAAGAAATAATATAAAATTGGAGAACTATTTCTAATATTTTATGTAATCATCAAGAATATTATTATAACTTTTTTACATATCAGATTAATTTTATGTCAGAGTACATACTACAAATATTATGTGCCAATACTATATGAGTAATTAAAAAGTATATGCCAGCTTTTCCATAAGTTAATACATGATCAGGGAAGAAGTAATTTTTCTGATCTTTAATGACCTGAAATCATTTGCATGCTTTCAGAAATAATTGAAAGTTCATACATTGCATAGACCCAAATCAAAATCTAATCATATTACTCAGCATAATTTTATAATATTAATTTGTGAAGTTTTGCTTAATTTTATAAACAGATTTTTTTTCAAATCCTTTGATAAGAGGACATAAGAGGAATCAATCTTACTTTCTCCCTTTAATTGTTCTTTCTTTTACTTTTTTCATCTGTTCCTTTTCCCCTATCCTCTTTTCACTAATTTCTCTTTAATTCCTAACAATTGGGAGTGGAGAGATATATATAGTTTCATCGTTTGGGCAAATACAGAGTTTGGAAATTAAGTCAAAACACCTGATAATACTATTAATCTTCTAATCCTAAAAAATAAAATTTTTGACATATGTACACAGAGTTGTAAATATAAAAGTAAAAAGTAAATTGAATGTGACATGGTAAAAGTAGTGTATTTTTCTTAGGAAAATGTTTCTCCTAAGTAAATTAACATTGAATGCTGTTATTTGTTACATTTGCTAATTGTAAGTGATGCTAACTAGCACAGCAGCATCTGAGATCTGACACATACATGTATGAATCATTTGATAAACAACAATTTGTGTAATGTATATTTACTTACATGATATAAATAGAAAATTATTACAGATAAAATCATGACTATATATTTCCAAAATTTTAGTATATACCAAAAGTTACTCTAATGTCATGATTGAAAGAAACTAAGTAGATATGAATATGTATGAATATTAGCTTTTTTTCAACACAAAAAAATAAATACTATTGACTTAAGTTAACTTAGTTTACGGCTTTCCATCTTTGGAAATTCACAAGATTACAGAAGTTTTATTTGGACTATTTAAAATATCTGTCAGAAGCTGAAGTCACTTAAAAAAATGTAATGGTTAGGAATCATATACTAATTTTAGCATAAATAGGAATATTTTTAAATAACAAAGGTAACCTAAAAAACTATTTGTCCTCTGTGTATTTGCCAATTGGGATTATAGATTTATTTAAAATGATGTTTTCATATATACAATTGTTTTAGACAATAATTTGAATGTATTAACTAGCAATCTAGAAGAGCTGAATAATGTAACCATTATCATATTGTATTAGTCTGTTTTCATACTGCTATAAAGATACCACCAGAAACTGGGTAATTTATAAAAGAAAGAGATTTAATTGACTCACAGTTCCACATGGCTGGGGAAGCCTCAGGAAACTTACAATCATGGTGGAAGGTGACAGGGACCCAAGGCACATCTTCACAAAGTGGCAGGAGGAGTGAGAGAAGGAGGAAGTGCCACACTTTAAAACCATCGGTTCTTGTGAGAACTCACTCACTATCAAGAGATCCCCATAGGGGAAACTGCCCCCATAATCCAATCCAGAGTCCATCAGTTTTCCTTGTTGCTGTGAAAGTAGTCAGAATAAAAATAGAGTCGTTTTGTCAAACACTCTGACATGTAAAGTCCAGGAAGGCCATGAAGAGAGGGTTCTCATGCATAAATGCCCAGTTTAAAAAAAAAAAAAAAACTATTACAAAAACTCTGCAAAACCACAACCTTGCACAAAGGCCATTGCAACTGTACACAAGACATGCTTCTATGAGGACATCTGCCCAGCAAGTACCCGTCCGAACTCAGACTGGTGTCACCCTTGTTATTGATGCTTACAGCCAAGGATAATTATCACAAAATAAATATGTAATTTTTCTTATTTTTTCCTTAGAAATCTTTGCCTTCTTTCACTTCTGCACACAGTTTACTGTGATATGTGTATTCTCATTGCAATGTCCTATTTCTGAATAACTATTATTTTCTGTTAGAAAGCCTCTCTTTCTGTTTGTTATTTTTTGGCATAAATGGTGCCAGAAGTCAGATCTGGATCAAGATCACTTTCAGAAGGAACTCACGATTCTTGGAACCAGTGTGCTGTACTCACCTGGGCCTTTTAAGCACTCTATTTCCACACCTCCTCTTTTTGCCATCATGATTCTTCTTTCAGAATGAGCCTCCCTCTTTTTGGTAGATCTTGACTTTATTCAGCATCTGATTTGGATAAGGCTGCCTTAATAAGGGACCTTATATCACTCCTGGGATGATAAAAATTTTTGGTCTTTTCTGTCCAGTCCTTTCTTGTACAAGGACAAGTATCTTTCTGGTTTGAGTACTCTGATTTCACAGAATTTATATCTGTCTGTGAGACATTTCTTTTCTGGTGAATTTACTTTTGTTTCTTTCTGCACACCTAGTTTAATATTTTGTTTGACCTGTACACCAGAATTTTTGCAAAATCTGGGCTTTTTAAAAAACCAAATATATTGGCATTTTTTATATTTTTTGCATCTCACTTTTTGTGATTTATTCTACATTCTTAATTATATGGAGCATTTTATAATGGCTGTTTAAACTCCTTGTGATTATTCCATTTTCTCTGTCTTTTCTGGGTATTTTTCTATTGATTAATTTTTCTTGGAGTTATATTTTCTATTTTATGAAATGCCTGTAGATTTTATTAAATGCTGAGCATTATAAAGTTTCCATGTCATATGCTGGATTTCACTGTCTTTTTTTTTTTTTTTTTTGAAAAGTGTTTGCTTCTATCCTGCTGCACAGTGAAGTCGTACTATCAGCTAATTATTTTGAGTATCACTTTTGAATGTATTAAACTACAACAAGAAGAGCCTTTATTTTGAATCCAGCCACTACTCAGGCCAGAATTTCTTGAGGACTCTATTTGCTGTTCCATATATTCGGAGGTCTTTCATTTCTAGGTAATGAGAATGTAAACTCTTTTTAGGGCTTGTTATTTCTGGGAATCTTTTGATCTGCTGCTTTCTGGTGGCCCTTTAATGGCTTGTTGGAGTTTTACTCCACACATGCATAGATCATTCTTCAGTCAAAGATTTGAAGAGAATCATCTTCAGATTTTCAGAGATGTCTCTACTAAACTCCTTCTCTGGACACCATGCCTCACTGATTCTAGATTTCTTAGCCATTCTGCATCACAATATCTGTCTCTTCAACTCAACAAGACTACCAGTCAATGCTTATGTTACCCATCCCTACATTAAAACTTAGAAACAGTCTCCAGACAATAAACTGTAGTGATTATAGGATTCATATCTTTTCCTTCTTTCCCAGTTCATTCCTAAACTATTTGTTTTTCAATGAAAGAAAATGTTGTTTCACATATTTCTTCTAGTGTTCTGGTTTTTATACTGAGAGGGTAATTATACTCCCCATTACACCATCATGAAGAAATTCTAAAAGCAGAATTTTACTTCTCCTCTTGAATTTAAAACCATGAGTATACATAATTTTCTTGATATGGTCAAGAAAATCAATGCAACAAAACATGGCTTGCATTAGACTGGAGGGTTGGGTAGAAAGAAAGAGAAGCATGATAGCCAGGAGCTGAGAAACTGATGGTAAATGATTTTTAATACTGTCTGACACCTCAAAATTTATCCTGTACATGTCAAACTTCTATCAGCTATCCTTATTACTAAATTTCCTGAGAAGTTGTGTTGTTAGGAGGTAGAGAAAATGGCAGGAATTTTTTTTTCAGTATACTTACTAAGGAGGGTGGATATCCACAGCACTTCCTAAGAGTCTGAAATGATCAATGTAAAAATTTTTTTTAACTACTTGAGTCAGAAATATAACTAGAGGAAGAGAAATAGTAGCAATGGTAAATTCAGGAATTGTTGATTTTTTGCTGTTAATTATTAAAAGTATAAACTTACTTAGATATATCCATGAAGATATTGAAGTAAGCCATTTACCCAAAAACCTACTCAGAGCAAAATTTAAAAATCCATATGATTTCTCATAAGGAGAAATGTGTTTTGAAGAATATGACATTTAATTCAGTGTCAAACCCAAGGTCAGGTAGGACACCATATTCCACAACTGTTAGTGGGGTGTTAAGGTGACCTTCAGATGCAACAGAGAGTTCATTAATAATATCTACAAATATATTATCTATAGAAAAACATAAAAACTGAGCTTCAAAATTAGAATTATTGTAGATATAAATGCCATATTATAATAAATGTGATTACCTAATTTTCATTCTGGTTCTTTAAATGAAATTTAACTGAAATAAATGGAAAAGCAAGAAACCTCATATTTGAGCACTCTTACCTTATAAGTTGAGTCTGTTTTGAGTGAAACAGGCAGGTTTTGAAAATGTTAGTGTATTTGTGCCTCAACTCCTGCCTTAGTCTTGGTAGAGCAGGCAACTCTCTATAGCTAGAGAAATCTTCTAATATACTGTAGTTTACTGAGATCCACACATATGGAAGTAAATTTAGATTGTTTGTTGATATTGTTTTTGCTGCTGCTTTTGTTATAAAATTTGGTGCCAGTCAAACTTATCATGACACAAATGTTACACTGCCCGAGATGCTGCCCCAGATGCTGAACTCTGAAATATATCATCATGTCTGTATGAGGTCATGATTTGAATAGCAGTTACTCGGAAATTATTGAGGATGGCATGAATATTTAGGCAGTTATTTTCTTGGGAGATGTGTGACGCTTTTGATGGCTCAGTTTAGTTTGAAGACTCCACTTGAACCTTGACAAAATCATCTTAGAACTGTACTACATTCCAATGTTTTATTGTTGTGTTTTCTTCTCTCTTCCACAAATGTAAGTGGAAGTCTGGAACTCTAAAGCATGATGAAAAGTCTGGAACTCTAAAGCATGGCATGAAGAAATTTAGATTAATGAGGATGTTGGCTCTGCTATTCTCATTAAAACTTCTAGGGTGACAGAGGTGGCCTATCAATCCCCAGTAAGAGGTAGCACACTTTCCAAGATAGAAGTTGCTGCAGAACCATCATTTATGTAACTCAATAGGTATCGTCCCCCTCAGGTACTATCCTCGCCACTGTTCCTGGCTGCTCAGGCTAGGTAAATATCTCAACGTAACTTACTTGAGAAGCCCAGACATAGCAAGAAAACAGAGAGTCTATAGATTGAAAGAGTTGCAATAATTAGCTGGAATTTACTAGTAAGAGACAGAGAAGTACTGTGGGAATGTATTGAGAATTCTTCATCCAGAAAACTAAATATAAGAGGATAAGCAAGAAATTATTGACTTGAGGGGTACTTTCTCAGGACATGCAATATTTCTGTAGTGAATGGGGCAAAGTCATTACTGGTATAACTGTTAGATACCAGAAATGTGATATGGCCTTTAATTAACAATGTAGAAATGCCTGAGTTGCTTTGCCGGATGGTAAAGGTAGGATTAGCAAGCTGAAGAAAGTGAGAATAAAGAGATTTATATATTATGTGAGGTTCATGGTCCCGCCCAAAGGTTATTTCTATCAGAGGGGCCAGAACACACATTTTTCACTTAAACTTTAAAGAATACACAGGTGAGATGATCACCACATTTACTAAGAAATTCACTGATGGCTCTCCTTTGCAGGCCAGTGTTGATGGTAAGGGAAGTGGTCATAGAGATGGCTCATTAATAATCCAGATCAATAATCTGATTCTGAAGTAACAGAACCTCAAGAGTCAGAAGTCAGTAGTTTTCAATTAGCATAATGACTTGCAAAGTTGAAGGGGCAGCCTGTGGAACTTGTGAAGATGGTTAATAAACTATGGTATGCTTAGAGGCAGCCAACAAGGGTATCTATTAACACTGACAGCAATAAAATGATAATATTGGGAGAGAAAACAGAAGGTTTATAGGAGTTACTACAATGAAAAGTCACTTTTTTTTTTTTTTTTTTTTTTTTTGCTTAATACACAGGCCTAAAGAGACTGCCATGTCCTAAGCAATAAGGGCTCTGCAACACTGTGGTAAGAATCTGCCATCATGGTTTGCCTAATTTGTTTTTAAATGAGGATATACCCACTTACTCAAGTGCTTGTATATTGGAGAAAGAGGAGAATAGACTCAGACATTATAAAGACTACTGGGCTCAGGACCTGAGATCACATTAATACCTGAAGGCCCAAAGCATCATCATAGTCTTGTTAGAGTAGCTTGCAAAGGCCACATATCCAGTTAAGTCATTACATTACACTTAAATTAACTACACTTAGAACAGATGAGAAACAGTTAAAACAGTGCGGTGGTTCACGCCTGTAATCTCAGCACTTTGGGAGGCCCAGGCAGGCAGATCACAAGGTCATGAGTTCAGGATGACCCTGGCCAATATGGTGAAACCCCATCTCTACTAATAATACAAAAATTAGTTGGGTGTGGTGCCAGGTGCCTGTAATCCCAGCTACTTGGGAGGCTGAGGCAGAAGAATTGCTTGAACCCGGTAGGTGGAGGTTGCAGTGAGCTGAGATCACATCACTGCACTCCAGCCTGGGTGACAGAGCAAGATTCCATCAAAAAAAGAAAGAAAGAGAGAGAGAGACAGAGAGAGAGAGAGAGAGAGAGAGAGCGAGAGAGAGAGAGAGAGAGATGAAAGAAAAGAAAAAGAAAAAAGGAAAGAAGAAAAAGAAAGAATGAAGGATAGAAAAAGAAAGAAGGAAGGAAGGAAAGAAAGAAAGAAAGAGAAAGAAAGAAAGAAAGAAAGTGCAGTCGGTTGTCCAAATCAGCAACTCAAGTGCCATCCTTGGCTCCCCACCCTTTATCCTCTACCTTCAATTGGTCTCTGAGATATATTGATTCTACTGTGTTTTGTTTTGTTTGTTTGTGTTTTGTTTCTTTGGTTGGTTGGTTTTGGAGATTTTTATTTTTGTATCTTGACATACCAAAGCTGCATAATTCCATGATTGACCATCTTCCAATCTCAGGTCTTCAAAATGCAGTCTAAAGAACTGATGTACAAATCTATCTAAAATACACAAATTTAGACACTACTTTTCCCTGCCAAAAATCTTTCAGTGGCTTCAATGGTATTCAGGATGGATTCCAAACTCCTTATTGTTACAAATAATCCATTCATAGACCAGCCCCACCTAACTTACAAACTTATACCTCCACACCTTGATCTCCACCTGAAAACCCAACTCACAACTGAAAACTCCTGCTCCAGCCTTGTTAGAGTGCTTTCAGTTCTTCAATTTTCTCTTGGAAGGCTTCCATAATTCTGACAGCTGGATTAAGTGTACTCATACGTATCCTCATAACATCCAGGGGTTATCCTATCTCAGCAATCATTATGCTTAAATATTAGTATATTTATTTTTCTCTCCCATTAAACTATTTTATTTATCGAATATCTTGTATTTTCCTTGGTGTACATATGTTAGACATTTAGCAGATGGTTTTTCAAGTGAAGCAGCATTTTAAAACTTTCTCAAAACCCTTGAAAGTAAGATAAAGCTAACCTTGGAAGATGTATTACCTCTTATTACCTCAAGTAAAGGTTGTATCACATACAAATAAATCAAGAATTACAATTTAAATTTATTTTAAATGTAAATATGGAATTAATGGAAATAATGATCCCAATTAAACCAATAAGAAATTTTCTTTCATCTTTTCCCCAGACTATGTAATTGGGTGTTTAAGACATAATATCTGTGTGAAGTCAAGAATGGTACAGTTATTTAGTAAAAGTATTTAAAACTGTTTGTTTTCTGTCAGATTTTCAGACATACACATAATCTTTATATTAAAGATCAGCACTATATTTCAGTTTGAGTTATCTTGGCCAGCTCATATAAAATCCCTGAGGTTTAAGAATGGGAGGAGCAACTCTATCTCACAAAAATATTCAGTTACTTAATTAATATGAAAGTCATTATTCTACACTCAGAACTATGAACTCAATGACCACCCCTATTTTGGACATTTAAGAAGCTTCTTTTTTTAGGATAATATTTGTCATCTGGTCCTGTTTGTATTCATGTATTTCCATCTAGTTTTACAGATGGATAGGCTGCTTGGTAATGGTCAAGACATTTCAATTAATAGGCATGGAGGAGGGAGAAGAGGAAGAGATCATTAGCCTGGCCAGTTTTTGAAGAGAAAAGTCATTTTAAAAAGTCATACTTTTCATTATAACCTTACTGTTAGAATATTTCTTAAGCATGACTCTGCTGTCTTTTTCCCTACCCCTTCTCTCCCGTTTCGTCCCCTCCTTTCCCATCCCCTCCTCTTTTCTTTCTTTTTGTTTCTCCTCTCCTTTCTCCTGTACATTGTATAATCAATGTTCTTCATCTGTATTGCTAGCTTCTTGAAAGAGCCTATGGAGAAAGCAAAAGAATAAATCATTTTCTGGTTGGAAGTTGTACAAATTCCCATAAATAGAATATTGAAAGTACACCTTAAATAATAAAAAGACTTAAATAGGAGTTAAGAAACATTTTAACATTTATAATTACATTCTATGCTCCATTTCTCTCTGATGAAAAAAATCAATAAAACTACGAGATTTTTTTCATACTTATTATCAAGTTATTGATATAGAAGAAAATGTCAAGGGATTTTTTTAAAAAATAAATAATCCATCTTATGCAAATTAAAATATTGAATAAATTATTTTGTCTTATTTTTTTCCTAGTTTGAATTAAGATAGTATTAATTAGGAAATACGCCAATGTATTTTCCTTTTATTAGTATAATATTGTGCTCTCTTATTCTTAATACCTTTCAGAAATGAAATAATATGGAAGTTTTGCTAGTTAATTTGATACATGTACTTTTTCTTGAATACTAAAAGCAGATTTTAAAATTTAGTGAGAAATGTTTTATGATATGTTTTAAAAGTTATTCTTAAATTAATTCTGAGAAATTTAAATATTAAAACTACAGTATCTGTTGTCTCTAGTTATCAAAATTAAAATTATTTTTAAGATTTCTTTCTTAATTCTTGGTAAAATGTAGCATGTAAAAATATTAACAGTACAGATTCTTAAAGATTCTTATGAGTGATAAGGCTACGGTTAAGAATTTGTGAAAACTCAGTGAGGACTACATGGAAAGGAGGTTTTAAATACATGATAGAAATCTGCAACTTCTAATTTTCCTAGGTTTTTGATGATGTAATTCACATCATTACCTGAGTTTTTGCAAAAGTACTCTAGTCTTTCCAAAACACAATTCTGGCAAAATCCCAGCTCTGGATCAAGGCAAACACGTCTTTCCTAATCCTGTGGCAGAATAGTTGTGCTATTTCATCAAGATAAAACTCCCATTGCCTAACTGATAAGACTCAGAATTCGTGATCAAATACCTCAAATGCAAACTCAAGAATGCCGAGCAATATTATCACTTTTCTCAACTAAGCTCACTCTCCAGAATTTGCAGCGGTTATTTCATACCTTTGCCATTATACCCTAATCTTTCACTCTCAAATACACACTCTCTCTCAGAATATGCTCTTTTATAGTTGGGTTGCAGGAAAAATAGCTCTCAGATGAGAATGAATTAATTTTTCTACAAAGAAGCCTAAATACCAACCTGCATCTATCTCCATATTGCAATTTCATCTTGTAACAAAAAATGAAATATTTTTTCTATCAAGGATATTCTTCTCATTTTGGTTCTGAATCTCATCTTCTCCCACCTTCCAAAACCTCTTGCTGTATGTATTATATGTTCTTTCTCCAAGAGTGTCTCCACATTTTCTTATTAGATTCCTTCACAATTTAAATATAGTGATAGGAGTTCAATTTTAAAAATCCATATATTTTTACCTTAAGTTACAAATGCACACCATTTTTATAAGCTTGACATAAATATATACATTTCTGTATTCTGTTTATCAATAAAACTTCTTACAAGAATTTTCTAGTGTACTACCTTCATCTTCCTCATCTTCCCTTACCTTGTGCAAAATTTCTTGGCTTTCTCCTTCCTATCACTGAAACTAATGTTTTTGAAAATATTCTTGGCATTCATTTTTCTATAAACAAGGAATAATCTTTTTGTTTTTTAACTTCCTAATACAGGTGAACAAATGCTCCAAAGCTACATCCTCTGGATTTAAATTCCAGCTCTGCCATTCATGCTTCATGATCTTTGGCAAGTCACTCAATCTGCTTATGTTTCAGTTTAACCAACTGATTTTTAAAATGAAGATAAAAATGCCTGCTTAAAAGGTTACTAATAAGTATTACGTAAGTTAATGTAAGTAAAATACATATGACAAAACACATATTAAATGTGTGTTAGCTCTTAATAGTGCTATTCTTGTTGCCCTCCTTCCTTCTTGAAACATTTTATTCTTTGTATAACTCAAAATCTTAATTTTCTTTCTTCCTCTTTTGCTACATTTTCTTGTCTCCTTTAATTTGTCAACACTGTCTGTTCTTTAAATATTGGAATTCTCCAACATTTCTTCTTAGGCTTTTTCTGTTTTCATTCTAAATCCGTGATTCTAAGTTGGCTGCACATTATAATTATCTATGAAGCTTTATTTTTTTAATTATTAAATTTTATTTTAGGTTCACGTGTACATGTGCAGGTTTGTTATACAGGTAAAGTGCATGTCATAGGGTTTTGTGTACAGATTGTTTCATTACCAAGGAAATAAGTATGGCTGATACACAATAGGTAGTTTTTGATCGTCACCCTCCTCAGATCCTCCACCGTTATGTAGGCCATGTTGTCTACTGTTCCATTTTTTGTGTCCATGTGTACTCAAAGTTTAGTTCCCACTTATAAAGGAGAACATGCAGTATTTTTTTTTTCAGTTCCTGTGTTGTTAAGTGTGCTTAGGATAATGGCCTCCAGCTCCATCAATTTTGCTGCAAAGGACATGATCTTGTTCTTTTTTACGGCTAAGTATTCTATAGCGTATCTGTATTTCTTGAGTCTACCATTGATGGGCATCTAGGTTTTTCCATGATTTTGCTATTGTCAATAGTGCTCCAATGAACATATGCATACATGTGTCTTTGTAATAGAATGATTTATATTCCTTTAGTTATATACCTAATAATGGGATTGCTGGGTCAAACAGTAATTCTGCTTTGAGTTATTTGAGAAACTGCCAAACTGCTTTCCACAGTGGCTGAACTAGTTTACATTCCCACCAGCACTATGTAAGTTTCCTCGCTTCCCCACAACCTCTCCAGTCTATTTTTTGACTCTTTAATAACAGCCATTCTGACTCATATGAGATGTTATCTCATTGTGGTTTAAATGCATTTCTGATAATTAGCAATGTTGAGCATTTTTTCATGTGCTTGTTAGCCACATGTATTTCTTCTTTTGAGAAGTACATATTCATGTTTTTTTGCCCATTTTAAATGGGTTTCTTTGACTTTTGGTTGTTGAATTGTTTAAATTCCTTACAGATTCTGAATACTAGACCTTCGTCAGATGCATGGTTTGCAAATATTTTCTCCCATTATGTAGGCTGTCTGTTTATTCAGTTGATAGTTTATTTTGCTGTGCAGATGCTCTTTAGTTTAATTAGATCCCATTGTCAATTTTTATTTTTGTTGCAATTGCTATTGGAGTCATCATCATGAAATCTTTACCAGGGCCTATGTCCAGAATGGTATTTCTTTGGTTATTTTCCAAAGCTTTTATAATTTTAGGTTTTAATGTAAATCCTCATCCATATTGAATTGAATTTTTGTAGATGGTATAAGAAAGGCATCCCGTTTCAATCTTCTGCATATGGCTAGCCAATTATCCTAGCACCATCTATTGAATAAGGAATACTTTCCCCATTGATTGTTATCATCAATTTTATCGAAGTTCAGATAGTTATAGGCATACAACATTATTTCTGGACTCTCTATTAGTCTATTTATATGTTTTTGTTTGAGTATCATGATGTTTTGGTTACTGTAGCTTTTTAGTTTACTTTGAAGTTGGGTAATGTGATGCCTCTGGCTTTGTTCTGTTTGTTTAGGACTTCCTTGGCCATTCTGGCTCCTTTTTTTGTTGCTGTTCTATATAAATTTTAAAATAGTGATTTTTAACTATATGAAGAATGTCATTAACAGTTTGAGAAATTGTGGCCTTCAGCTGGTATTCTAGACCGTTATCCACTTAGTAACTCAGACAAAATAACTAACATTCTATGGACATGGGCCCCAGGCATTCGTATTTCTTTTCTCCTTTTTCTCCCTCTCTAACAATTTCTGTGGTTATTTCAATGCTTAAAACAAAAGTCAGAAACTACAGCCCACAGGCCAAAGCAGGCCTTTTGCCTGTTTTTGTAAATAAAGTTTTGAGGGAACATAGATATATACATTTTCTTACTATTGTCTCTGGCTACTTTTATACTAAAGAGACAGCATTTGGTTGTTGCAATAGAGAATGTATGACTCACATAATTTAAAATATTTACAGTATATACTTTTATAGAAAAAAAGTTTGCTGGCCCCTGCTCTAAGTTCTTGGGTGGGTAGCCACATCCAGTTGAGTGACTGACTAAATGTTATTCATATGCTGAAATTGTATCTTGATCACAGACCTTTCTTCTAAGCCCCCGTTCATATAAACTAGTAATTATTTGGTATTGATATTTAGGAGTCTCACATAGCAACTGTTTTTTTTTTTTCACTGTTTTTTATTCCCCAAAACAGTCTTTTCTTTTATGTGCCATAGCCCAGTAAACTAAACTTTCAACCACTCAGCTAATCTGATCAAAGCCTTGGTATTAAAATTCCTCCAAAATGCTTCTTGACTCTTTCCATCCTCTTCATCTCCATTACCACAAATTTCAAGCTTCATCCATCATCTTCTTTTCTCAACAGAGCTTCTAAATTGACCTTCTGACCCTTGTTTGTCCTGATCTAATATATTCTTCATAACACAACCAAAAATGGTAAACTTTACATAATACAAATTTAATCTCCTCTTAAATTTTAGTATATGTACTGCCAAGACAAGCAGAATCTCTTCTTAAATTTAAAAATAATTTTATATTACATGTATAAGAAATTCCATAATTCTGAAGTTGACCTTCAATGTTCTGTATGAACTATTTATTGCCTACTTCTACAACCTCAATTTGAGTCACACTGGTCTCATCAAATAGCCATACCAGCTTTCTTTTGAACCTTTCTTATATTTAATTATTCTTGTCCCCTAAACATAGTATAGTCTTACCATAAGTATTCGTCTGGTTAAATCACACACTAATCATTCCGTTTTCAGCTTACATGACCCATTGTCAAAAAATGTTTCTCTGATCTTCCTTGAGCTAAATTATATCATCCTGTTATACTCTCATAACTTCCTTTAATTTAGATTTATATAACTTATTACATATTGCAATTTTATGTTTATTAATATAATTAATTGCTTCATGCATGTGTACTTCCCTGGACCACACAATTCATGAAAACAAGAAGCATGTCTACTTTGTCACTGTATTCCTAGATCCTAGTACAGGTTCCAGCTTAGAACATGGTAAGTGCTTAATGAGGGTTTGATCAAAAATAATTATCTGCTTAAGAATATTCTGATTTTGAGTATGAACCTTATTGCCTATACTCTTTAGGTAGCAATGCATATTGTGTTATTCTACATTTAAATCCAAGCAAGACTAGAAACGTACTTTAAGGGGCTGTTTTCAAAAGCACACATATATACAAGCTATAAATGAAACAAAAATAAACAATATGGTTTTCCTCCAGAGATATTTGAAAACTGAAAAGAGAAAATCTGTAGTTAATGAGAGGAGTTGGAATTTACAATTCCTAGCCACTCTAAGCAGAGTTCATACATGCATACAATGGAGATGGGAGGTTATTGTTATTTTTATATCCAAAGTATCTTGAAGAAAATCCCTGTTTTCTCATCTGAGGATAGAGTAGAATAGCAACCTGTACCCCAATAGGATTAATCATAGTGGTATGATTAGACATAGATTCTGTGGCCTTATCCAATCACATCCTTGCATTTCAAATGTAGTACTGGCATTTAGATTTAGATTGTTTAATTATTCAGTTTAATCAGTCTGCTTCATATGTAAAAACCATACATTTCATATACTTTTCAGGATTGTCTGGTAATTGACAAAATGTGGCTTTTTACAAAGGACATTCACTGGAGTTGTCTCAGTTCCAATAAAGTTTACTTCCCCAGGAACTCCAGTGAAGACATCTATGTAGATATTTCCATTTAATAACATAAACTTTGCATAATCTGTCTCTTGCATAAACCATTTATAATTTTTTAAAAGACCATTTTTCTTTCCCCTGAATTAAGTTATATGTAGTACAAAACGTTTTCTCAAATGCTTTTAATTTGGTAGTTCAATATTTTTAACTCATTGTATAAATTAGTGTGTTTTATTATTGCTATTGCTGCAGTCCATAGGAAGCTTCACTTTAAATGACTTCAAAAATTTAAACAAAAGTATGAATTCCTGCAACTGACAAGTTCAGATATATACCTAGATTTAGGAAAAGATTGACACCAAGGACCTGTTTGCTTTCCAGGCCTTTCCTCTTCCTTCCATATTGCTATTTTTATCCTAAGATGGCTCTTCTCAAGGTAACAGGGTGATCACTGGACAGTACTAGAGCTACAATATTTTATGTATAACTAGCAAGGAAAAACTTTTTTTCCAAATTATCAAATATTTGGGGGATTCGCTCCTCTGTAGGCAACTAAAGCTTACATGTCTCCCCTTAACCAATAACTATAGTCGAGGGATGGACGGTGAGACAACTAGTCTTGAATGATGATCCCAAGTCACCTTTGAACCAAGCTTCACAAAGCTTGACATCGTCCTCTTTTTTCCCCTTTTGACTCTTTGCTGTCCCCAAACTACCACATAAGAAGTCTGTGGATCCTGCTGGAGAGGCTACAAGAAGTGATCACTTGGAGAGGCAGGTAGAGAAGGGGAGGCCCTGGAGCTATATGGAGAGAGAGAAAGAGGGAGAGAGATACCCAGCCGTGCCAGAATCCCACTGAATTCAGTCAACCCACAGAATCATAAGAGAAAATAAACTGGTTATTGTTTTAAACCACTAAACTTTGGAGTGGTAGTTTATATAGGATTAGAAAACAAACATAGATGAGTTTGTTTGTACTACTCGAATTAGGTAGATCAGTGGCCATCCCTGGTGTTCAATGTGATTTTAATTCCCCCTAAAACATTGAAAGGTCATAAGAGTGGTAAGTGGGATGTATTCTAAGAAAGGAAGTAATGTTTACCATACTTACTAAGCATAATGGGAGACAGGTGTCAGAGTCAAATATTATTTCAATTTTTTTACTCAGTAGCTGTAAGATTTCATCTGGGTTCATTGGTTTTCATAAGCCTCAGTTTCCTCATATGTCAAATTGATATAATAATACAACCATCAGTTTTTATTTTGATTTTTAGTTAGAAATAAATGTGATGATCTATAGAATGTATTTAGCTTAGTACTCAGCACATAGTAAAAGGCCAATGAATGTAACATCCACCATGATTAACGTTCTTCCTTCTCTGCTAGACATCCTGAAATACTGAGTTCTTGCCAGCATTGCTTATACTTCAGGATGTTCCCGTTATAAAAATATCTGCTAATTGCCATCCATTACAGATAACTTTGTAAAAACAAGTCTCAGTATATTCTGGGTTCTGCTTGCTGCTATCTATTCTAATCCAGGTATGTTCTTGGAGTTGTGTTGCTCGGGCTGCTGCTATTTGCTACTTGAAAGACAGATTTAGATAAGTGTATTATTTGATATCACAGATGGAGGGTGATTTACTTTTTAAATTGTGTCTGTATTGGTGGGAGGGCAGGGAACTTATCTGAAGGCAGCATTGGACATAAGGACCAAAAAAGAGTTCCAGAAGAGCAGAATACTTGAAAAGCTTGGAGAAGTGACTTGGACTGAATGTCTCTTTATGCATACATATTACTAGCAATATATAGAAGGAATAGATGGTTTTAAAATGGCATGATATCACTAAAGGCAATATGAACTCAGGCTGTGTCTGCATATAACAAGTTTTATGGGAAAATGTTTAGTCAACCTAATCACTATATACAACAAAAGTAAAATATTAAGAACCCAAAATAGCTTTCTTTAATTTAGCAATCTTAACTCAGGCTATTTGGGAAGATGATAGTCAAATAACTATGATTATATTGTTTTTTCTCAAAAATAATAAGTTGGTTTTATTTTCCTTTCCTAGTTGCTTGTTGAAATTTCATTTATGACTGCCTTGTATAGAAGACTACCCTGACTCTAGAGGGGCACAGGGAAGTATCTGGCTAGGTGTCTTTCTTGATAATTCACTAAGTTTCCCTGACACAAAAGGGTTTCAAAGCATTATTGGAAGAAGTAAAGAGGATCCATTAGGGTTTGCTACTTGGCCACTTATCTGTGCTGTCTTAAGCTCCATTCTGGGACTGTACCAGTTAGAGAGAAAAGGAAAAGAAGAGTTCAAAACTGTAACTTGGATGCTGCTCTGAAATCCTCCAAAATTCAGAAAGATGACCTTCCAAAGATTGAAGTTATCTCATATTTCTTATGAGAAAAAAAGGGCCAAGTTGGCTCCTGTTACATATAATATAATATAAACTTTTAACTATGCCTATCAGGTCTGGGAAGAGGCATTGAGAATATACCAGTAGCATAATTCCTCTTAGTAGTTCACATCTTCAAAGGACACCTAAGGTCCCATATGTAAAGCATTTCTTTACTTTACCCACAAGTACATATGGAAATTATCTTTGCTATGCACAGATTAATTTTTCTCTCTCTCTGTTATCTCAAACTGCTGTATTTTCCAGGAAACCCACTTTTCTCTACCCTCACTGTCCTCTCATAGGACTTATGATGAAGGTAACATCATATCTTTAAGTCCCTGTGACCTGCTGGATGACACTTAAAGGACTTCAGAATCCTCAGTATAAAACACGTCCAAGAAAATATTTGTATTTTTCTAGCCAATATTGTAAATTCTCAGAGTATGACTTTGATTAATTAGTTTAACAGAATAACTGTCTCTTTACCTGTCTTATAGAAAGACCCTGTCTCTATCTCTAGTAAGTGAACAGAAAGGGGAAAAAAAAAGAATGAGAGGGAAATAAAATCTTGTATTGCCTCCACATATATTCTCTTTGTGACCCTCAAAGTTAATTATTTCACTTTAAATGCATTTGCAAAACCAATTCATCTGAGAAACCTTGATAAAAGACCTTCCAAATGATATGTTCTGGTGACTGACTCTAAACTTTCTACCTCTACTCACAGTATTGATAATTTTGATGGATAAAGATGTGCAAGATAGAGGTCAAATTTAGGTGGCTTCAAACTTATAAAAAGAAGCCTAATTTCATTTTTGAGTAGATGGAATGGCCTGAGTGGCCTTAAAAGTCATTACTGTTTTATATGAGGCTTGGCAAATTCCCAGTCCTCTGATAGAAACTCATACATAGGCATAGAGTACAAAGGCCCTGGGCAGGTTGAGATGATCTCAGTATTTATGTTTTGGCACCAACAGTCCATGAAAAATAAATGACTTATCTTAGCAGGTCCTTCATATTTTTAGGAAGTCATTTCACTTCAGCTATATTTCAGATTAAGAGTTGTTAAGATCTTTAGTATATTTAAGGTGCCTATATTCAGGATAATTTCTACATCATTAATTCACTGTCTGCCTCTTTTGTTTTAAATTACTATATGTGTGGGTATTGATGTTTATTTTATTAGGAAATTAAAAAGAGTTTCCCAATAAATGATTCTCTGAGTAGGGCCACTCAGTCTTCTTTATTGAACAGAATCAGTCACGTCTGGCAGTTTTTACGAACATTTTCCCACAATTTTACCAAGGGTCCAGAGATACCTAAACCAATGATTTTGTCATGTTTTTGCTTGTACATTTCATTTCTATATGGTTACTTCGAATTGTAAAGCTATGCCTCTCCACAGGCACTGCTTACTTTTCTTTTCACTGTTTGTCTTCCTCTCTGACACACCATATTTACCTATTCACACTAAATTGTTTTCATTAACTTTTATTTCCTACAAACATAAATTGGTACTATTTCCCCATCACAGAGAGCCTCATAAAACCTAAAATATGAGAGGGTTTATTGCTTGTTTTGAGGCTTCCCCATTTATTCACACCACTGAAATATCCATTCAAGTTATGAATGATATTTAGTGAGGAACTACTAAAATTAAAATACTCACTAATAATTTTGTGGACAGAGAAGAAAGCACACTCACGTGTACAAAAAATGAATGGCCATTTCACTCTCCTCAACAGTGTGCAATCTAGTGGGATTGATAAAATTAAGATACAAAGCATGAGTTGAGAAATTTCTTAAAAATGAATCTGATAGAATCTGCTAGAACCCTGCCACTCAAACAATGGTCTCCTAACCAATAGTATTGGTATCGTTTGGTGACTTGTTAGGAATGAAGAACCTCAGAGCTAATGCCAGATGTAGCAATTCAAAGGTGCATTTAAAACAATACTCATAGCCATGTTCTATGCATGTTAATGTTTCAGAAGCTTTGTGCTGGAACCATCAGGTTTTGGGAGAAAATCAAACGTTTGTGAGTGGAAATGAAAGTCCTATAGACATAGAGACTGAAGGAACATAATATCAGTCATGTCAATTGTACAAAGAAAGGTTCTGCCTTACTGATAGCTTACACTGTTTGGGTGAAATACGAGAAGGTTATATGGAATGAAACCAAAATGATAAGCTTGTCTTTGATGTTTGGCGAGTCAGAAAATGACACGTATGATTGCAGGAGGCTCTGGCTACTGTTGAGGGTTTTTTGTTTTTTTTTTTTTCATGTAGTTGGGAGCCAGGGAAGGAGTGACACTATCCTTAGATATAATTATATGGGAAGAGCTTAATAACCAATAAATTTGGAAGTTTAGAGTTACAAACTAGATATATTCAGAAATATTAGTCAGATACATTCTTTACTTTTAGCCTTCATAATTCTCTCAGACTACGGATCATGGAGATTTATATTTACATTTGAGAAATGGTGGTCTCTGAGTTCCTTTTCATCTGCCAGAATTAAGATGAAAATTTTTATTATTCTCTGCAATATTATACACTAGCAGTCTGGATTTTTGTCAGAAGTTTTCTTTTTGACTACTTGACCAGAAAGAAAAAAAAAAACTAAGTACTGTAGGAAATTTAAAAAGTCTTCAATTAATATGAAGAAAGGTATCTTACCTACTGAAACTATGTGAGCTGAAGGGAGCTCTGAGAATAGGCTTGATATGGTTTGGTTGTGTGCCCTTCCAATTCTTATCTTGAATTCCCAGGTGTTGTGGGAGGGCCTTAGGGGGAGGTAATTGAATCATGGGGCAATTCTTTCCCATCCTGTTCTCATGATAGTGAATAAGTCTCACAAGATCTGATGTTTTTAAAAAGAAAAGTTCCCCCAAACAAGCTCTCTCTCTGTGCCTGCTGCCATCCATGTAAGATGTGGCTTGCTCCTCCTTGCCTTCCACCATGATTGTGAGGCTTCCCCAGCCACATGAAACTGTAAGTCCAATTACACCTCTTCCTTTTGTAAATTGTCCAATCTCAGGTATGTCTTTATCAGCAGCATGACAACGGACTAATACAATGCTCGTATCATTAATGTTGTATTAAAATTTAAGTTTGTAATAGGCCACACTTATGTCATGATATCCATATTTATGTGGCAGTATATTCCTCATTTACATGTGTGTATACATATATATGTATATGTGTATATGTACTTTAAAGAAACTAAGCAGAGACAAGCTTTTAAACTAAAACGTTTTTAATACTAACGTTGAGAAAATCTTTACATGTTATCATTAACAAATATATACTGATTCAAACCCTGCTTGAGGATGTGGCCCTGTCAATGACACAGTCACAAAGAGATATGCTCATTTTCTTTTAAGCCATTAGACTAACAATTTGGAGGACTAATAATGCATATGTCACCTTGTCTAATAAGACATCTTCTGCTCATCTGTTTGATCTGGATTTTGATCTAATATATATGCCTAGATGTAAAGTTAATGAGCATATTTCATATATCTAGATTCTCCCTAGGAAGCTATACAAAACAATAGTTCTACTAGAAAATTTGTCATCTCATCACTCAATTCTAAATTCTATTCCAAACATATGCTAAGCACATATATAAGCTAGATCTTGGTCTAGGAAGTTAAAAAAATATCCAAATTAATAGCACTATTGTAATAGGGGCCAGAACTGAACCCTAAGCACTGTCATCTTATAGAGAAGCTACTTAGGCCCTGGGCAGAGGTGTCGTTCTCAAAACAGTTAATATACATCAATTCTCAGAAGTGTTAAAAGTAAAAATTTCCACGGCTACCCTCCTTCCCTTGCAACAAACCACAGACTTTAGGTTCTGTACAGACAGCTTGCCTTACACACCCCTGTGCCCCCCTGAACAAGAAAAGGATGTAGTTTTGCAGCTTAAATGTCTTGCTCCCCCTAAGCTCAGAGCCACAGGTTAAAAAGACATAAGTCCTCCCTGGCCGCCGGCAATAAAAACCCTGCAATTTCACCTACTTTTATCTTAGTGTTAATTTTCTGCTCGCTCCGGTGCTACATCTGGAGGCCCCATCGAGATCTTTCTCCGTCCATCACCAGACAAAAGCCATCTCAGAGCCTCAGCCAGGCAGTTGCCCCTGCCCCAGGAATCCCCAGGGGAGGCGTCCCCTAAAACGTTCCAGGGCCCCAGGGTTCAGGCCCCGTGGCAACTGTGTAACCGCGCTGCCAACCTTCACTCAAAATTCTTCAGGGTCCTGGAAACCTCCAGAGGTAAGTCTGTTCTGGAATCTGGGGACCGGTCCATTGGTATCTGTAGCCCGAGTCAGGGGACCAAACGCAGTCACTGCAACTCTAACCCCGGCAAGCCTCCCCAAAATGTCGCCCAAGGCTCTGGCATCTGGTAGCTGGTATAGTAGGTATCAGCGTTCGGTTGTTTTCCGTAACCTCTGTGTGAGTGTGAGAATAAATGTGTATGTATGCAGTCCCACGGCCAGTAGGCTACCGGGCTTGTGAGGGCCTTCACCCGCGGTTCCACCAAAGCATCATAAGACATAATGGTAATTCATCTCAGAACCAAAAATTCTGAGGTAACCAGGCCCCGGATTTATACGGGTACACCTTAGCCAAGACATCCTAAAATATCCCTCCGGGGACGAGGCCGGGCAGGCATCAAACTCCCTAGCCAAAATAGTACTCCAAAATAAACGGGGGCTAAAAACTTACTATTCCTAAAACAAGGGGGAGCTCTGTGCAGCTCTCCATAAACAATGCTATTTTTATGCTAATAAATCTAAACTTATCCGAAACAGCCTTGCCCTAGTTAAGCAAAATCTAAAAAAAACAAAAATCACCTCCGAGAAGCTTCTAAAAGTTAATATCAAAAAAAATGTTTTCCTAGTTCCCCTAGCTCACCTCCCTACTCACAGAATTAGCAAAACCCTTAACTCTACTCCTATTAAAACTAATGTTTAGCCCTCGCCTCCTAAATCAACTACTCAAAATAATCCAAACAAAAGTCAATTCTGTAAATCTAATAGTCCTAAAATCCCAGTATAGGCCCAAGCCAAACTAACCAAACAGTCTTAATCAAAAAATCAATAATTTAATTCATGTACAAAATAACGGGGGGGAATATAATAGGGGCCAGAACTAAAGCCTAAGCACTGTCATCTTATAAAAAAGCCACTTAGGCCCTGGGAAAAGGTGTTGTTCTCAAAACAGTTAATGTACATCAATTCTCAAGAAGTGTTAAAAGTAAAAATTTCCACTGCTACCCTCCTTCTCTTGCAACAAACCATAGACTTTAGCTTCTGTACAGACAGCTTGCCTTGCACACCGCTGTGCTCCCCTAAACAAGAAAAAAATGTAGTTTTGCAGCTTAAATGCCTTGCTCCCCCGAAGCTCAAAGCCATGGGTTAAAAAAACATAAGTCCTCCGTGGCCACTGGCAATAAAAACCCTACAATTTACATACTTTTGTCTCAGTGTTAATTTTCTGCTCACTCTGGTGCTATGCTATGACTCTGTCCACAGGAAAGTCGCTGTCTATTAAAGGAAACAAGTATATTCAAATTGATCATTACATAAATAGGCTGCTACATATATTTTGAGAGTGAAATTATTAATTTTTGGTGAGAAAACAGAAAAGTCTTTATACACAATGTTACATTTAATGAGTATCTTGACTGTCTGGTGATATTTCAAAAGTCAGAGAAGATGTTTTCAGTTCTACTCATTAACTTGACCATAGCCTGAAAGTGGTGAGTAGTCGTGGCATATACAGAAGATGGCAAAATCCTGATACTGCCAATGGGAATGGTATGTTAAACAGAGTGCAGAGAGACAAGGAGAGGACGAAATCTCTGTCAAAAATGAATAAATGGGTCTTGGAAAAAAGTCCTGTGAATAAGCAACTGCATAAAATTCTATTGTCATGTTTAAGGCAAGATATCATGAGCACCTTCTTTACTGAAAGGGGTTCAATGGAGAATTGAGAAGAGAAATTGGAGACAGTGAATATAAACATAACTTTTTGGGAAGTGTTGCTATACAGTGAAAGAGAAAACAATGATAGCTGGAGGGTAAAAGGGTTTAAAATAATTTTTGTAGTTTGAGTGTTGTGAGAAATAAGGACTTGTTTTTGCGGATGGGGTCGATGCAATAAAGAGGAAAATATTGATAATGTCTTTGAGTGTATGATAAAGAATAAGGAGCATAGGTAGAAAGTATCTCCTTAGTAACACACAAATCATAGTATTCAGTTCTCAGTGGATATCATTAAGTAGATTATTGGCGGAAGAGCTAGAGGTAGTAAAAATTCTCTTACCAAATTTTTTTGTAAAGTATAATAAAATAGCATCAGCATATACTGAGGATGAGGAGGGAGATTGCAGCTTTTAGGGATGACAGAAAATATAAAATTCTATTTCATGTTTCACAGAAAATACAATGAACTAAGCATCAAAATTCTCTTTTGGTGGTCAATTATTAATATAAATTACCATTGCTAACATGATTGTACATTATGAAAAGTTCAGCTGACTAAAATGAAATATCATGAGCTCTAACTAGATTGAATGGCATAAACAAATACAGCAAAAGGATAGAAAAGCAACAGAGCAAAGGCTGTATGCAGTAGAATGTTCCAAATGATTGACGATTGAAGAAAGTTGGCTAAAAAGGGAATAAAGTTTATGAGGAGATGTGAGATGAATAAACAGGCTTTTGTTCTAGTGGGTTTAAACTTTCTGTTGAGTTAAGGAATAATAGAGAATGTGATTGAAAAACATTGGTATGCTAATAGAGTGACTGAGGTGGGATGTGAAAGACAAGATCATTGGAGGAAATTAAAACATGTAACAAAGTTTAAGACATTGGAAGGACAATTTATGTGGATATTAAAATCACCAAGAATGATAATAGTAGTATTACTGGAGAGAGGTGGAGTGGTCTAGGTAAACAAAATAGTCAAGAAAGGAAGAGAAGAGACTGGGTGGGTCACAAAAGGCTACAACAAACAGGTATAGTGGATTATAGAAAGCTTATGAAATGAGATTGATGCTAGAGGAAGAAAATGAAAGAAATAGTCACAGAAGGGTTTACAGATTAGGGAGGTTTTTACTATTGACCTTAAGTTTATCATAACACAATGGAACTTAAGAAAATGGGGAGGTGAGACAGACATAGTATACAGGATTATATGGGGATTATAGTCCAGGAGATAAAATATGACCTATGATGCTGGGCTTCTTGTTGCATAAGGGAAAGAAGAATGACTGAGTGAATCCTGAGGTCCCATAGCTGCAGATGTTTAGAGAAGGCAAGGTTTCTGGAGCCCTTACCTAATATTATTGGATTGAAGTTTGTATGCCAATAGAGAGGTATTCCTATAATAAAGAAAACATCAAATTTGAACTTCTCAAAAGTTTAACTCCTCCATAAAAGAATAAATAGAATTTTATTTTAAAATATTTCCCTCACAGTTATTCAATGCCATCAATCAGTTTTTAAAATACTTTCTCTCATAAAAAATAATAATAATACATATTTGTGTACAATTTTTCAGTCTATTCTATTTATGAAGTCAGGACCATAAAATATCTAAAATTATTTTTTGGCAAAATAACAAAAAAGAAAAGACAAAAACATCAATCACCCATTACACTAGTATGCAATTAAACTTTTCTTACATGGAGAACACACACACACACACACACAGTGAATTTGTACATTTTTTATTATGTAAAATTTAAGATATTCTTGTTTATATAGAAACTATTTCCTTAAGTAAATTTTGACATAATTATAAAATAGATTGTTTCTTCCTAAATATTACAAAATATTATATTAACTCTTATGATACTTGATAAAAAAAGTTATAAAACTGAAAACCAAATTTCAGTAAAAGTTAAGAATTTTTTTTTAAAGCTATATCATGATTGAAAAAAGCTTACCTTCTCTCCGCACTGAAGCAAGCCTACCTAAATTTAGCAGTATAATATGACGTTCTTTTTAGTTTATGTTATCCGGTGAGCATTTCCATTAAACCATATAGCTACTAAATGTTTGTTTCTTAGTCATCACTCATCATGAGAAACTGGTTTATCCTTTTAATTGAATTTATTTCTCATCTCAATCTAATAGTATGTCAATTCACTAAACGATAAATCAATCCAATACTGATTTAGAAGAGTATTGGCAAGGAACAGAAAATCACTACACAGTCCTTTAAGGAGAGTCCTTTAATGGGGACCTGTGGAATGTGAAGGCTCACTGTTTGACTGAGTTAACTGAAGAGCTCCATAAAAATTATTGAACTATATGTTCATTAGTGTTGAACTTCTGTTTAGAATAGTTAGATTGAAATTTTGAATTTAATTTTGTCAATAAATTTTTATGTAATAAAACAGATTTATTAGCTTTATAATGTTTGACACATTATATTCCAGGAATTCTAATAGAGAAATAAATGTGTTTATGATTTAGATTATAAAATTCTGGAAAAAATGTATCTCCTAATTACTATATTTCATTCAAAACAATATGTGCTTAATGTCTATTATACACTTATGTCTTTACAATATAAACCTGTTCTCTGGTATTTGGAAGATTAGTAAAAAATTAAATTTTTTTCAACCAGTTTGAACTCAATTCTATTTCCATAGAAAAAAAAATCACACTCCTTTCCTTAGAGCTTTTATTTTACCTATGTTATTGCCTTTATCTCATTTAATTCTCTTTTCTTAGTTCTTTTTAGAACTGGTAACAGACTAATAAAAATGTAATAGTGTTTTCATTATAATTAAAATTAAACTTATTATCATACAGAGATTCGTAAAGAATAGGACAATAAATATTTAGGAATTTGTCCATCACTCATTTCTTCTATTGGTCAATTCCTCTATTCTTTAAATAAATAACCTCTAGTGTCTCAAAACCCCTGATACACATAATAACATAACATTGACTAAGCATCAATTGATGACCTCACTTGACTTCACAGTCAAACTGATATTTTAAAAAAAGTGTACCTGCAGCCACACAGTTGGGTTATTATCTTGCTCAATTTTTTTGTCTACCAGGAGGCAGGTGTCTTGATGACTGATAATGAGACAGTTCCTAGTACATAAAAACTATGTATTCATGCTGACATTTCACTTCTTTGGTAAAGACCAGATAGCCAACAAAATAGGCTATACAAACCACCATAAGATACCATCTCACACCAGTCAGATGGATATTATCAAAAATTCAAAAAATGTATAAATAAGAAGTTGGAGAAGAAAGTCAATTAATAAATGGAATAGCTTAGGCGTTAGAGGAGTCGATTTAACTCTTTTCAGCTATTTATATGCCATAAACATACTATTATTTTTCTGTACTATATGCTTTTTGTTAATTTTGGGAAGAGTCTTACTGTTTTCAAACCCATGATATTACAAATACAGTCATGTGTCACTTAACCATAAAGGTATGTTCTGAGAAATGTGCTGTCAGGGGTTTCATCTTTGTGTGAACATGATCAAGTACTTGCACTTACACAAACCTACATGTCACAGCCTACTATACTCCTAGGCTATACGGTATAGCCTATTGTTACTAGTCTACGAATGTGTAAAGCATGTTATTGTACTGAATACTGTAGGTGACTGTAACACAATGGTAAGGATGTGTTTATCTAAACACATGTAAACATAGAAAAGGTACAGTAAAATATGACATTATAATCTTAGGAGACCACCATTGTAAATGTGGTCTGGAGCATTATGCAGGGCGTGACTGCACTTAAATTGGGAGACAGAAAAATTGGGTCAGATGACTATTCAACATGTATGCAAAATGAGAAAATTTTAATGTAATAAGAGGAAGAGTTGATGTCAATAACTCATACTCTAGCTTTCCTTAAGTTTCCTAAATACAAAGAATAATAAAAATGCGAATTTCACTATAATACTAATCATAGTAATTAAAACAAAACAGCAATAGCAGCAACAACAACAAAACATGTCCTGAATCTAATATGAAGAGTGCCGATAAATGTGATTTAAAATAGGTTATAAAACTTGAAGTTATTTTGAGAGATGATGTGTGAAATGAGGGCTTAGGGGCAATGCTATTCTTATTCCTCTTTAGAACCCTGAATGATTTCATATCTTCAGGGTTGGACTAACTCTATAATTCAGGCCAAGTGGATTTCTCTAACACTGAGTCAGTAAACAATGTTTCCAAAGGCAACGCACTACTCCCTCTATCCAAAGGGCATAAAATATGGATTAACCTATGATGTTACCAAATAATATCAGATGATCCTCCTGAGATTGAAACATTTTCCAAATGTACAAATTATTCTCTTCATGAATTACATTTTTAAAAATTTATACTATTTCTTTATTCCTCCTGAGGTAATACCAACATAAAAGCAGAATTAAGCTTCAAAAACAGTGCAATACACAAAAAGGGTTATAAATACCATACAAAGGAATCTTCTAACCACAGATATAAAACAAGTGAACAGAACTAATTAAAGATAAGTACCCAGAATGGACCTTAAAACATGTTAATGATAATCACTTTATTAAGAAGCTAGTACTAAGTATATTTATGAATTTTGCCTTATTTTGAACTCTAACAAAGCACTGAAAATTTTAAAATAGAATAGCTTATAAGTTGATTAAATAAGGAAATACAAGTAAAGAGAAGGACAAGAAGAAAAATTGTCTGAATATGCTGTGAAATTGATTACAGCTTTACCCTCGTATTAGTGGGAAAAGATATATATTTGCAAATTGTACAGTAAGTTAAGTAAACCCTAGTCTATCTAAAGGTCTTTTAAATAATAATTGTATACCTAGCCATAACAATAACTAAGGTAATATGATAATTTCAATATTTAGTATTGTATCTCAATAAAATAATATATGGACTAATACATGTAAATGCCTTAGAAGGAATTGCAGAGGACACGGGTAATCCACTTTTTAAACATACCTGGAGCAAGCTCTGCTTCTCAACTTGGAATGATGAGTGGCTAAAGAAGTTCTAGTTGCCTAAGTCTTCTGTTGCTTGACAGCAATAGCATTCTAAGTGACTTTCAGTGTTTATGAATAGAATCCTTTTTATACTTCTGATAACTAACTAATAATGCATAATACACTATCTTACAATTACCTTAATAGTAGAGCTAATTTGTATAAAATAACCTGCTTGTTGGTTAAAAGACTTGTCAGAAAGTTATAGTCGGAATTACTGCTATTATTCTAAATGAACTCTTACAGAGATGACTTGATGTACATGTGGAAATGGGGTTACAAGAACAGATGTGTGGGCCTTGAAATTATTAAAAGTCAATTCCTTGAATTGTTAAATGTTACGACTAATGTTAATGAAAATCATTGGTGAGGAAAGGTTGGCCACACCAATTATTTTGTTTTAATGGTAACCTCACAAATTGCCATAAGATAAAACTTTTTGAACCTTTATATATCTACCCATCAGAACACTCTTTGGGTAAATGGTAAGTCAATTGAATCACTCAGGACAATTATACTGCAATAACACAATTCACAAACCTCAGAGATCTACACAACAAAGATTAGCATCTAGTTAATGCTACATGACCATCACGAGTGGCTGTCACTTGAATATCATCCTTTTTTAGAGAACGGCTGTCTGAGCAGCCTATCAGGGAAATTGGAGTATTGTAGTAGAAGCAAAAAAAACAAAAAAACAAAAAAACAAAAAAAAAAACCTGACAAGCCAAAATTAACTTTTTAAGGTTGTTTTAAGAATTGGCAGATATCACTTCTGCTCATATTTCATTTACCAAGGAATTCATGTGATTACTTCTGAGGTAAGCAAGATGGGAATGTCAAATCTTCCTACAAAGGAGTGTGTGTGGGGTGGGGGGTGGTGGTTAGGATGATGGTGGGGTATAAGTCGCATGGTCAAGCCTAACATCAAAGGGTCACAGATATATATCCTCCTGCAAGAAGGAGAATTAAATGAATAGAATCAAATACAGTCTACCACAACCACACCCTTCTTATCCTGCTTTGAATACTCAGCCTTGCCACGTCTATTAGCCCTAAGCAAAGGGGAAAGTACTCCCTAGTCAAATGGTGCGGGAATCACTAGCTAGCCATATGCAGAAGAATGAACTTGGACTCAAAACTTTCACCATATACAAAAATTAACTCAAGGTGGATTAAAGATTTAAATATAAGACAACAAACTATAAGAATCCCAGAAGAAAACCTAGGAAATACCATTCTGGACATTGGTCTTGGCAAAGAATTTATAACCAAGTTCTTAAAAACAATAGCAACAAAAATAAAAATTAACAAGTAGGACATAACTAAATTGATTAATTAATTTAAAAATACCAACAGAGTAAACAGCCTACAGAATGGCATAACATATTCACAAGCTATGTATCCAACAAATGTCTAATATCCAGAATCTATAAGGAATTTAAACAATGCAACAAAAAAGGCAAATAACCCCATTAAAAAGTGGACAAATAAGACATGAACAGTAACGTCTCAAAACAAGACATACATGCAGCCCAGAAGCATATGAAAAAATGCTCAACCTCACTAACCATTAGAGAAGTGAAAAAACCACCATGAGATACCATCTCACACAAGTCAGATGGATATTATCAAAAATTCAAAAAATAACAGAGGCTGGAGAGGCTATGGAGAAAAGGGAATGCTTATACACTGTTGGGAGTGTAAATTAGCTTAGCCACTGTGGAGAGAGGTTTGGAGATTTCAACAAACTTAAAAAATAATTACCATTTTACCCAGCAATCTTATTACTGGGTATATATCCAAGAGAAAATAAACTATTCCACAAAAAAGATGCATGAATTTGTATGTTCATCACAGCTCTATTCACAGTGGCATAGACATGGACATAAGTGCCCATCAATGGTGGATTGAATAAAGAAATTGTCCATATACATGATGAAATACTATGGAGCCATAAAAAGAATGAAATCATATCGTTTGCAGCAACATGGATGCAGCTGGAGGCCATCATCCTAAGTGAGTTAACACAGGAACAGAAAACCAGATACCACATGTTCTCACTGATAAGTGGGTGTTAAACACTGGTACTCATGGAGATAATGATGGGAACAATAGACACTGGGGACCATAAAAGGGGGAGGGAGGGAGATAAGGGTCCAAAACCTGTTGGGTGCTATGCCGACTACTTGGGTCATCTGCAGCCTAAACCTCAGCATCACACAGCATAACCATGTAACAAACCTACACACATACCCTTTCAATCTAAAATAAAAGTTGAAATTATTTAAAAAAAAATCTTGTACTTCATTTTTCTATTCACTTATGAATCTATTTCTTTTCTTCATAGTGCCAATACCATTCACCAAAATTCTTCGTGTCAAGTACATCATTTCCTCTACAGTGGTAAACCCGATGGTTAATTTTCACTCCTCATTTTTCTTGCTACAATAATAGCATTTGACAAAGTCAAAAATTCTCTTGTCCTTTTCTTGGTTTCCAGAATACGATATAACTTTTGTTTTTGTTCTATTTTTCTGGCCACTTATTTTCAGTCTGTTCTGCTAGATTCTCCTCATCTCATCTAGCCATTAACTTTGAAATTTCCCAGGGCTCAGTATACTTGGGATGGTTTTTATGTCTATACCACCTCTGGATTAATCAGTCTTGATGTTGGCAGGCATGATCAAGTGTTCATTGAAGATAACTATTTAGAGGCAGGGCTAAGGGAATTACCAATAGATGATGAAGCATACAGATACCAGCACTACCAGGAAAGCCTTCCTGGCCTGAAGGCAGGAAATTGTGTGAATAGATTCCACAGATTGCTGGAGCCATGGAAATAGTCATTGGTGTGCTTAAGATAGCTCATGCTGATTAAAGAAAACTGATTGTTAAAATTTCAGGAATTTCACAAACTGGTAGATAAATCTAGATATTATCAAAAATTGCAAAGGAATTACATTTAAAACAAAGGAACAAATACTAGTACTTCATAATTATTTTGCCACAACTTACTACTATCTATGCTATTATGATAATTTATATCTGCATGGGTGAAATAATACCATACAGAGAAACACAGCTGCAACCCGAGCCATGGTGAGGTAGGGACAGAGCTAGTGAGGCAATTATTACCCCAGACTTTCTCACAAGTGTCTCTGTCCTACCAATTCTTCTCGATAACTAAATTCAACTGAAAGCCTCAAATGGGGTCCATAGGCTTTGGCCTCAAGGAGCACAAGGCATAGGAGAGAAGATTATAATATATCTGAAACTTGTTGGTGAGATCATCCTCTCTAGTCTCAAATATACTCTTCTTTAGAGACTCCCAAATTTATCTTTTGGTTCTATATCATTCTCCTAAACTCCAGATACATATATGGATCTATTTGACATCTACAATTAGATGCCTAATAGAAGTCATGAACTTATAATATTCATAACTGAACTCTTCATCTTCCAGCCCCAGCCTACCTCTCCATAGCCCCCTTCCCCACCCTAATCCCAGTCAATGAAATCTATCTTCCTCTTCCTGCTTGGGCCAAAATGCTTGGTGTCATTATTAACAACTGTCTTCTTTTTATACTAGAGATGTAACAAAACAAATTATTTTATATTTTCAAAAATATATTAAGAATCTGACATTTGTGACCAAATCTATGGTTACCATCTACCATCATCCCTCTCCTAGACAATTGCAATAGCTTCCTCTTCTTTGATTTTCTTCACCAGCCCTCTTTTAGAGTAGTCTTAATTGAGCAGCCAGAGTTAAAATATAAGTCAAATAATGTTACTCTAACTTTGGTAGGCAGAATTTTAAGATGGCCCCAAGATCCCTAGCTCTTACCATATGCTGATCTTCTCCCAGTAACTCAATCAAACACTCATCTAGCTGCTGCTTTGAAGGAGTTTGGCAGATGTGATTAAGGTCCCAAACCAGTTAAAATTAGATTATCATGGGTGGGCCTGAATTACTTAGGTAAGCACTTAAAAGGGCCCATGTTCTTCCTGTTAAAAGAAATTTGAAGAGTGAGAGTGATTTGATAAGAGGGATATTGTCAATTTTTAGCTTGGAAGATGAAGGACGCCACATGGAAAGGAAAACAGGCAGCCTTTTGCAGCTGGAAGCAGAGACCAACTTACATACACAAGAATATAGGACCTCAGTCTTATAATCACAGGGACTAAATTTGGGCAATAACCTAAAGAAGCTTATGAGTGGATTCATTCCTAGAGCCTGGTCAAAGCCTTGGTATTGGTCCTGTGATATCCTGAGAAGCAAATCCAGTCACACCATGCTTCAACTTCTGACCTACAGAATTGTGAAAAAATAAATGAATGATAAATAGATGTCTCAAACTTTTATGTGTAAGGTAGTTTGTTAGGTAGTAAAAGTATACTAACATACCAACTTTTTTATTTCTTCTTACATCATTCAAACTCAGTCTTCCTAAAAACCTACAAGTTTCTTACTAACTTGTCCCCCCAACCTTAAGTCTCTCATGTCTAATCACCTAACCAGTCTGCCCTTTCCACAAGAGCTTCCAACCAAAATTGACTTCTTGCCACTCTTTGATGTTCTGTGAACATGCAAGCTTGTTTTAAACTCAGACCTTTTTATTCACTCTTTTTACTTCCTGGAATATTCTTTCTGATGCATTGGAATGCTTTATTTCTTTACTAACAGTAGGTCTTTTCACAAGTGTAACCTCTCCAAGAGGCCTTCAGCAGCCTTTCTTGTGAGGTTATGACTCTTTTCCCACCTGCAGTACTCTGTATCCCACTTCATTGCTCTATTTTTATAACATTATCAACAATTTCATATTATGGTGATAAAGTATTTACCTCTTTTATGGATTGGCTTTATACACTAGAAAAACACTTTCCTGCTTCATCAATGAAGGTATTAAGTTCCTAAATGTAATTATGAATTCTGAATTCCTAGAAAGTTTGTGGCATATAGAAGGCATTCAATGCATATTTGTAATAAACGAATGATAAAAATGTCTTCTCATTCTTTTGAACATCCTGAAAATCTTGGTGAAAATAGAAGGCTGAAGAGGTTATAGCAGTGCTAGCTGCACTGGGGATCTACCTTTTAGAATTTCAGTGGCAGATTTCCAAACCTCATCTATTGTTTGGGATCTAGAAGTTCTTTAGGAAACTTTTAAAAATAAAGCTTATATGTTACAATTATTAAATAATTATATGCTGTTATATGGTCAATTATATGCTAAATAAGTTATAATGCTAATAAATACTAACATTGATAAAAATGCAAATAAACTAATTCAAAATTATGCAGATAAAACTGTTTATGTAGAGAATATATCCAATTACTTAAAATATTTGAACTCTAATCAATGAACAATTTAAGTTTAATAATTTCAGAGTACTGGGATTCACATATAATATGAGACTTGAAATTCATTACAACCAAAGCTGATTGTGGCATAAGTTCTACCCTTTAGCACGTGTTTCACCACCTTGCTACTTAGTTTTATAGAGCTTTAAAAGCATACAAGGGATGTTTGGATGCATAGATCAATTGTTCAATTATTTCCCACCTTTTCCAAATTTTACACTTTTATTTGTGGTAATTTTATATATGTACATATGCGCATGTGTTTTTTTTTAATAATTTGGCTATTTTCCTTTATAATATCTTTGAGCTAAGCATATTTCATCCTTGCACATAAACTGCCCTCTTCAATTGAATTATTGAATAATTCTGTTTATACCAGCATTTCCTCAATAATACCACTTTAGTAAATCTTTAAGAGAAATGCAAACTTCTAAAATAAAATATACACATGTAATGTATATATATGTAATTAATACTTGTAACAAAAATAAACAAATTGGCTGGGCGTAGTGGCTGACGCCTGTTATCCAGCACTGTGGGAGGCTGAGGGGGGTCAGGAGTTTGAGACCATCCTAGCCAACGTGGTGAAATCCTGTCTCTACTAAAAAAAAAATTAGCTGGGCGTGGTGGCGTGTGGCTGTAGTCCCAGGTACTCTGGAGACTGAGGCAGGAGAATCGGTTGAACCCAGGAGGGGGAGGTTGCAGTGAGCCAAGATAACTCCACTGCACTTCAGCCTGGCAATAGAGTGAGACTCCATCTCAAAAAAAAAAAATTACTTTGATTCATGTAATAAATAAATACAGGGAAATGTGATTTTTATTACTATGATCATTAGAACACTATTCACAGCTATGCAACATAGCCTTTAAAATCACCCTCTATTGATTTAGTATTTAATAACTGTTCCTATGTTTGTCTTACATGTTAAAGTGTCAAAATTGCCATGTATTGCTTCAACTTGTCCACGTTTTTAAACCTCCTTGGATATGACAAATCAACATTAATCTTTACCTGCCTGATCTTTTATATATATCTGTGATTCCATTTTTTGTGCCCTGTCTCAAAAATGTTTTTCTGTAACTTACAATACATGCTTATGAGACAACATTTAGAAATGAAGATACATATTTTGATGCCTCTATGTGGTTCAACCACATTTCTGCTAGTCCTAGCAGTTTTCAGCTTAGCAGTAGAATGAAAATCTGATAGTCACTTTATCATGCGGAATGTGCTACACAAGCCTGCCCCAGTCAGCTGAAAACACATCCTGAGAAGGTGTACTGGGTATATTGTAATGGAGATAAGGAAGATTCACTGATACATAAAGAGCAAAGAATTGAAAATAAAAATATCCCTGATTCTATTTCTGGTTTTCCCACCAAATCCCTTATTTTCTCTCTTAGCCTGAAAAAAGTGCCTAACACCTCTGTGAAATCAAGAGATTGGATTATCAGAACTTTTAAGCTGACAACCTATATTTTTGTTTTGTTTAGTTGGAAATTGAGTAATTGTTCTTCAAGTAGCCTGGATTTCTAGCTTATTTTGAAAGAAATGTCAGCAGGTGCCAGGAGTCTGTGTTCCCATTCTTGCCACGTATGGCAACAGTGTTTGCTCTCAGAAAGGGCTGCTCTATCTTGTTACCACATCCTAATTCTCCTGAGTGAGAAACATAGAGCCCATTTTTGTTTCTTCTTGACTCTCTATTTGGTTTGCAGCACATAGACTAAATGATTTCTTTGATCCTTTCATGTTCTAAAATGTTTTGACTTTATGATGATATGTTTTTGTAATCCTATAATGACATTCTACTTCAGCAAATCACACAGCTGGTATATATCACTCCCTGGGTATAAACCTTTGTAGTAAATACTGGCAACTTCCTAAAGCAGAAGGATATATTTTATGAGAATCTGAATAGATTTTATTGTGACTAGGTAAGAGGTAGTTTGGTATTAGTGATGAAGGGAGACTGGCATGAGGTCCTGGATTAATAGACATAGTTGCTGATGGGTCCAGAGGACAAAGGAGAGAGTCATTACCCACAGCCTAATGCAGCCTAAACAAGATCTGAATGCAGAAAGCATTCGAGAGAGGGCAGGGTGCATTCTATTGTGATGGAGGCTCCAGCTCCTCAGCTGTGCATGCCTCAAGCCCACCTTGTGTCTGTCAGGAATGTTAATGAGTCATAGGGTTAAACTGTTATGTGTTGCTTGATTGAAAACTTAGCTTTAATGTTGGCTTTTTAAATGCTAATAAAAACTGTAATATAGCCTCCGAGATTTATGTAAAATTACTGGCACTTTCCTTTCAGTTTTTGAAGAGACCGGAATTGAGGTTATCTAATTCGATATTTGATCTGTGTATAGGGTCATGTAAAGAGGAAATTCCAAAAATGATAAAAATAGGAATTAAAACACGGCTTCACAATTGAGAATATTCTTTCTCCCTTCAGTTAAAGCATATATTTGACCCAGGGAACAGAAAAAAGTGGTAATCTCATTTCATAGGAAGAAACAAAATATTATTTTGGTTACGAATATAAATGGTTTCCTCTAAATCCCTAAAATAATGCAACTAATGGTGTCTACCATTCATTTCCCACATAACTACCAGATTATTTAAGACATTTAATTCAGACAGTATCATTTCCTTAAATAAAATCTTATTCTCAATGTATTTAGAACAAAAGCTAAAGTTCTTTATCATTAATTAAAACCCCATTGATATTTTCCAAAAGGGAATGGAATGATGGTAGCTTTATGGTCATTTCAAGTATTAATAGAACAGCTCTGCATGGTGACGGATGTTTCTTTGCACCGTCAGAAAGTTAGTATCACTGGTCCCTGAGCACTAAATGTCAGCAGATCCCCATTTCCTTCCATTCTGACAACCATACATTTCCAAATGTCTTCTAAGTAGCATGCTATTGTACTGCTGTGTTTGTAAACAACTGGAAAGTGGGTGAGAACTGATCCCTGTCAATCTCTGCTCTCATCTCCTATATTCTCTGCCTACTTTACTGACTTTAGCTTTTAAATTTCCATTCCTCAAAATCTAAAGTGTTTTATGTGAGGAGAGTTTTGCATTGCTTTTCACATGGAAGTCTCATTTTCTTTATTTTTTAATTT
The DNA here is from genome assembly GCA_963573385.1 of Cacajao melanocephalus. Classification (NCBI taxonomy): domain Eukaryota; kingdom Metazoa; phylum Chordata; class Mammalia; order Primates; family Pitheciidae; genus Cacajao; species Cacajao melanocephalus. Next base: position 55,975 of record CAUYLG010041036.1, on the reverse strand, counting down.
ATTTTTATTTTTTATTATACTTTAAGTTCTGGAGTACATGTGCAGATCATGCAGGGTTGTTACATAGATATACACATGCCATGGTGTTTTGCTGCATCCATCCCCCGCCCCCCGTCATCTACATTAGGTATTTCTCCTAATGTTATCCCCATTTTCATCCTTCAAGGCTAAGCTAGAATTTCATCTCTTCAGAATGGATTTTACTAACCATTCTTTCTAAGTTTATTCAATTCATCCTTAGCCCTTCCTGTGACATCACTCTGTTGATTTCTTCCACTAATTTTAAAACAATAAAAAATGACATATTGACTTACTTGTTTACATGCTTACTACTGTTTCCCTGCATTTGACCAGGGACCCGTTTTTTTCTTTCTGCAAATTGTCACCTAAAATGCAGAAAATTCTGTTTCTCCTCCTCTATGTGCTTTCTCTCTTCTCATAAACTTCATGTATTATTTATATTTTTATCTTTATTTGAAACAAAACCTAGTGTCATCAGTAGAGAAAGATTTCCTGAAACCGTACACCCATTTTGAAGAAACAGTGTACTTTTATAGTGCACTTTATAAAAAATACATCCTTAAAACTGAAATTCAGATGTGCTGTGGTTTGACTATGTCCTCTTGGAAACTCATGCTGAAATTTGATTCTCAGTATGACTGTGTTTAAGGTGGGAGGTGATTGGATCATGAAGGCACTTCTCTCCTAAATAGATAAATACATCTCATAGGAGTAAGTGAATCCTCACTCTTGCAGGAATGGATTCATTTTCACAAGAGTGCATTGCTATAAAATAAGGTCAGCATTTTACATGTGAAAGGCATACTTTGCGTACTTTTGGCTTTTGTGCCATGTTGCAATGCAGCATGAAGCCCTCACCAGAAGAAAAACAGATGCAGGCACTATGCTCTTGAACTTTCTAATTGTCAGAATTTTGAGCTAAATAAACCTATTTATATGACCTCGGATCCCAGAGGTCCAAACTTGAGTTCCCACAAGCCTAGTCACCAAGGGTTAAAGTGGTCTCAGTCTCTAAGTAAACTGGAAAGGCAGTCTAGGCCATAAGGAATGCAACTCCATGGGAATGTGAGTTCCAGTGCTGAACTAGGCTTGGAGTCAGTGGACTTGTGGGGAAAATGACATACTGAGACACCAGCTGGGGCATCCAGGAAAGTACTGGCATCACTCCTTCTCTAACCCCAGGATGCACAGCTCAAGACTCCAAAAGAGTACCTTTTTCTCCTGTTAAGGAGAGGAGATGAGAGGGAAGAGTAGGAAGGACTTTATCTTGCATTCTGGATACCAGCTTAGTCATAGCAAGATAGGGCACCTGAGAGAGTCATAAGGCCCCTGTTCCAGGCCCTAGCTCCCAGACAACACTCCTAGACACACCCTACATCAGAAGTGAACCTACTGCTTTGAGAGAAAAGGGCTCAGTGCTTGTAGAATTTATCATGTGCTAACTACAGAACCCTTGGGCTCTGAATAATCAGCATTGACATCCAGGTATCACATCAATGGCCTTAGGAGAGCCTGTGAGCTGTGCTGGCTTCAGGTGAGACTCAGCAAATTACCAGCTGTGATGGCTATGGCATAAAATTCCTTCCACTTAAGAAGAGTAGAGGAAAAAATAAAGGAAACTTTGACTTACACCTTAGGTACCAGAACAGCCACAGGTGGGTAGAGCACCATATGGGTTCTTAAGGTCCATAATTCCAGGATTTGACTCATGGATGGCATTTCTGGCCCTGTCCTGGGCCAGAGGGGAGCCCACTGCACTGAAGGGTGAGTCCCAGGCCAGGCAGCAATCACCACAAGCCGACTTAAAAGTCCTTGGCTTTAAGGGAAAATCAGTGGTAGTCTGGCAGCATTCCTTGTGGCCTGGGGTGGTGGTGGCTATGGGGAAAGAATCCTCTGTCTTTAGAAAGAGGAGAGAAAAGGGGGAAGCACTACATCTTGTGGTTTTACTACCAGCTCAGCCACAGTCCAATAAAATACCAGGTCGACTTCTAAGGTTTTTGACTCTAGTCCCTAACTCCCAGACGCCACCTCTGGAACCACTCAGGGCCTAGAGGAACTTGCTGCTCTGAAGAGAAAGAATGGCCTGGCTGGCATGCCACAGGCTAATTGCAGAGCCCCAAGAATCTAAACATAGGCAGGAGCCAGAGAGTGATTACAGCAGGCCTTGGGCAAGACCCAGTGCTGTGCGGGCTTCAGGTCTGATCCAGTGTAGTCATAGCAGTGGTAGCCAGAGTGGTGCTTATGTCACTTATCCCCAGCTTTAGGTGATTCAGAACAGAGAGAGAGACTCTATTTGTTGGAAAAAAGTTAAGGGAAGAGAAGAAGAGTCTCTGCCTGATAATACACAGAATTTTTCTGGATCTTGCTAATACCAGCAAGGTGGTACCTCTCTATGAGTCCGTGAGAACCACAGTGTTACTGGCTTACGGTGTCCTCTATAGCAGATACAGCTTAGATCACAACACTCAAGTCCTTCCAAATATCAGAAGACACTCCCCAAAAAGGATGACTACAAAAAGCCCAGACAGTGAACAGTGCAATAAATACCTAACTCTTCAATACCCAGACACTGAAAAATATTTACTAGCTTTAACTCCATCGAGGAAAACATGACCTCACCAAATCAACTAAAAATGTCACCAGGAACCAATCCTGGAGAAACAGCAATATGTGAATTTTCAGATAGAATTCAAAATAGCTGTGTTGAGGAAACTCAAATAAATTCATGATAATACAGAGAAAAAAATTCAGAATTCTATGAGATAAATTTAACAAAGAGATTAAAATAATTTTTTAAAATAAGGTAGAAATTCTGGAGATGAAAAATGCAACTGACATATTGAAAAATGCATCAGAGTTTTGTCAGAACAGAATGGATCAAGCAGAAGAGAGAATTAGTGAGCTTGAAGACAGGCTATTTGAAAATACACAGTCAGAGGGAACAAAAGAAATAAGAATAAAAAACAATGAAGCATTCCTGCAGGATCTAGACAATAGCCCAAATGGGCAAGTCTAAGAGTTATTGGTCTTAAAAAGGAGGCAGAGAAAGAGGTAGTGGTAGAAAGTTTATTGGAAGAAATAATAGTAGAGAACGTCCCAAACCTAGAGAAATATATCTATATCCAAGTACAATAAGGTTATCGAACATAAGAAGGTTTAACCCAAAGAAAATTACCTTAAAACATTTAATAATCAAACTCCCAAAGATGAAAAATAATCTAAAAACAGCAAGAAAAAAGAAACAAATAACATATAGTTGGTCTCTAATACATCTAGCAGCAGACTTTTCAGTGGAAACCTTACAGGCCAGGAGACAGCAACATGACATATTTAAAATGCTAAAGGAAAAAAAGCTTTTACTCTAGAATAAGTATATCTGGTGAAAATATCCTTTAATTGTGAAGGAGAAAAAAGGGCTTTCCCAGACAAACTAAAGCTGAGAGATTTTATCAAGCTGTCCTACAAGACATGCTAAAGAGAGTACTTCAATCAGAAAGAACAGATTGTTAATGAGCAACAAGAAATAATTTGAAGGTATAAAACTCACTGATAATAGTAAACACAAAATATGATAATGCTGTAACTGTGGTGTGTAAATTCATATGCTGAGTAGAAAGAAGAAATGATGAACCAGTAAAAAATAATAATTATAACAACTTCTCAAGACATAATCAGTACTAGAAGCTATAAATAACAAAAAGTTTAAGAGTGGGGAATGAAGTTAAAGTGAAGAGTTTTTATTAGTTTTTTTTTTTTTTGCTTGTTTATGCAAACAGTGCAAAGTTGTTATCAGGTTAAATGAATTATAAGGTAGTATTTTCAAGTCTCATGGTAACCTTAGACCACAAACCTACAATGGATACACAAACAAAAAAAATAAAAAACAAGAAACTAAATTATATCACCTGAGAAAATAACCTTCACTAAAGGAAGACGTGAAGGAAAGAAATAAGGAAGAGAAGACTATAAAACAAGAAAATAAACAAAGAAAATGGCAGGAGTAAGTTATTACTTACTAATAATGAGATTGAATGTAAATAGACTAAACTCTCCAGTCAAAAGACATAGAGTGATTGAATGGATTTAAAAAAAAAAAATCTACTGATCTGTTGCCTGCAAGACACACAATTCACATATAAAGACACATAGACTGAAAATAAAGGGATGAAAAAAGATATTCCATGACAACAGAAACCAAAAAAGAGCAGGAGTAACCATACTTACATCAAACAAAGTAGATTCCAAGACAAAAACTAAAAGAAGACACAAAGAAGGTCACTATACAATAATAAATCAGCCAATTCAGCAAAAAGATATAACAATTTTAAGTATATGTACATTCAACAGTGGAGCACACAGATATATAAAGCAAACATCATTAGAGTTAAAGAGAGAGGTAGATTCCAATACAATAATAACTGGAGACTTCAATACCCCACTTTCAACATTGGAGAGATCTTTCAGACAGAAAATAAATAAAGAAACATCTCAGTTAATCTGCACTATAGACCAAGTAGATCTGATAAATATTTACAGAACATTTAATCCAACAGCTACAGAACACACATTCTTTTCCTAGGCACATTGATCATTCTCAAGGGTAGACCATAAAAGATCACAAAACAAAGTCTGAAAACATTTAAAAAATTGAAGTAATATCAAGCATTTTATCTGACAACAATAGAATAAAACTAGAAATTAATACCAAAAGGAATTTTATAAACCATTCAAATACATGAAAATTAAACAATATGCTCCTGAATAACCAGTATGTCAATGAAGAAATTAAAAAGAAAATTGAAAACCTTTTGGAAAAGATGATAATGGAAACACAGCATACCAAACCCTGTGGGATATAGCAAAAGCAGTACTAAGAGGGACATTTATAGCTGTATGTGACTACACACAAAAAAAGAAGAAAAACTCTGAATACACAATCTAACAATGCATTATCAAGAACTAGAAAAACAAAAGCAAATCAAACCAAAAATCAGTAGAAAAATAAATAATGATGATGAGAGCAGAAATAAATGAAATAAACAATATGAAAGATCAATAAAACAAAAAGCTGACTTTTTGAAGAGTTAAACAAAATTGACAAACGTCTAACAAGACTAAGAAAAAAGGGAGAAGATACAAATAAGATGAAAATGGAAACAATGCAACCAATACTGCAGTAATTAAAAGTATTAGTGGCTACTCTGTGAAACTATATGCCAATAAACTTGAAAATCTAGAAGAATTGTACAAATTTCTAGACACATACAACTACCAAGATTGAACCAGGAAGGTTGGGCACAGTGACTCACACCTGTAATCCTAGCACTTTGGGAGGCCAAGGCGGGCAGATCACTTGTGGTCAGGAGTTCAAGACCAGCCTGGCCAAAATGACAAAACCCCATCTCTACTAAAAATATAAAAAATTTCTGGGCATGGTGGCACATATCTGTAGTCTCAGCTACTTGGGAGCCCCAGCTATCTGGGGCACAAGAATCACTTGAGCCCTGCAAGTTGAGGCTGCAGTGAGTTGTGATTGCATCACAGTACTCCAGCCTGGGTGACAAGAGTAAGACCCTGTCTCAAAAAAAAAAAAAAAAAAAAAAATTGAACCAGGAAGAAACCCAAAACCTGAACATACCAGTAACAGTTAACAAGATTGAAACTATAATAAAAACTCTCCCAGTAAAGAAAAGCCCCAGACCCGAAGCCTTCACTGCTAAATTCTATAAAACATTTGAAGTGGGACTAACACCAATCCTACACAGTATTCTGAGAAATAGAGGAGGAGAGAATACTTCCAAACTCGTTCTGTGAGGCTGGTGTTACTCTGATACTGAAACCAAACACAGACACATCAATAAAATAAAATAAAACAAAAGGCCAAAACCTCTGATGAAAATTGATGCAAAAATCCTCAACAAAGTACTAGCAACCCATATTCAACAATACATTAGAAAGATCATCCATCATGACCAAGCAGGATTTGTCCATGGGATGCAAGGATGGTTCAACATATATAAATCAAGCAATGTAATGCATCATATCAACAGAATGAAGGATAAACACTATGTGATAATTTCAATTGATATTGAAAAAACATTTGATAAAGTTCAACATCCCTTCATGATAAAAACCCTCAAAACTAGGGACAGAAGAAACATACCTCAGCATAATAAAAACCATATATGTCAGACCAAAAGCTAGTATCATAATAAACGGGGAAAAACTGAAAGCTTTTCCTCTAAGATCGGGAACACAACAAGAATGCCCACTGTCACCACTGTTATTCAACATAGTACTGGAAGTCTTAGCTAGAGCAATCAGATGACAGAAAGACATAAAGGGCATCCAAATTAAAAAGAAAAAAGTCAAATTATCCTTGTTTGCTGATGCTATAATCTTATATTTGGAGAAATCTGAAGACTCCACCAAAAAAGAGTATTAGAAATAATAAATGAATTCAGTGAAGTTGCAGAATACAATACATAATCACCATAATACCATAGAGCATTTCTCTATGTAAACAACGAACAAAGTGAAAAAGAATTTTAAAAAGTACTCCAATTTAAAATAACCAAACAAAAAATTTAATGCTTAGGAATTAATAAGGAAGTGAAAGATCTGTATGATAAAAGCTGTAAAACACTGATGAAAGAAATTGAAGATGACACCAAAAGAAAAAAAAATTCCATGTTTATGGATTGGAAGAATCAATATTGTTAAAATGTCCATTCTACCCAGAGCAATTTACAGACTCAATGCAATCTCTAGAAAAAAAAAATGCCTTTCATATAAATATTAGGATTTTTTTTCTATTTCTGTGAAAAACATTCTTCACAGAAATAGAAAAAAAAACAATCCTAATATTTATATGAATCCTCAAAAGGCCTAGAATAGCCAAAGCTGTCCTAAGCAAAAACTCAACTGGAAGAATCCTATTACCTGACTTCAAATTATACTACAGAGCTGTAGTAACCAAAACATCAGGATACTGGCATAACAGACACATAGACCAATGGAACTGAATGGAGACCTGAAAACAAACCCACACAGCTACAGTGAACTCATTTTCAACAAAAGTGTCACGAGCATGACAGGGAAAAGACAGTCTTCAGTAAATTGTGCTAGGAAAACTGAATATCCATATGAAGAATTAAACTAGACCCATATCTCTTGCAATATACAAAAAGCCACTGAAAATGAATTAAAGACTTAAATCTAAGACTTCAAACGATGAAACTAGTACAAGAAAACACTGGGAAATAATCTCCAGGCCATTGGTCTAGGGCAAAAAATTTTCAGCAACATCCCACAAGCATAGAAAGCCAAAACAATAATGGACAAATAGGATCATATCAAGTTAAAAAGCAAATGAGATAATCAATAAACTGAAAAAGCAATCCACAGAATGGGAGAAAATATTTTCACACTGCCCATCTGACAAAGGATTAATAACTGAAATATACAAGATCAAACAACTCTTTAGGAAAAATTTAAATAATCCAAACAAAAAATGTACAAACATTTAATAACTATTTTTCTAAGGAATATGAATGGCAAACAGGCATATGAAAAGATGCTCAACATCATTAATCATCAGAAATATGCAAACGAAAACTACAATGAGATATTATCTCACCCCCTTTAAAATGACTTATATCCAAAAGACGGGCAATAAAAACTGCTGGAGAGGATGGGGAGAAAAGACAACCCTTGTACATTGATGGCAAGAATGTAAATTAGTACAACCACTAGGAAAACAATTTGGAGGTTCCTGAAATAACTAAATTTGAGCTACTGCATGGTCCAGGAATCCCACTGCTGGATAAACATCCAAAAGAAAAGAAATAAGTATAAGGAACAGATGTTTGCATTCTTATGTTTGTTGCAGCACTGTTTACAATAGCTAATATGTGGTAGCAACTTAACTATCCATCAATAGATGAATAAATAAAGAAATGTGGTACATATATACAATGGAATACTATTCAGCTGTGAAAAAGAATGAGATTCTGTCATTTGCAACAACATGGATGTAATTGGAGCTCATGATGTTAAATGAAAATAAGCCAGTTACAGAAAGACAACCATCATATGTTCTCACTTATTTGTGGGATCTAAAAATAAAAAAAAAAATTAAACTCATGGACATAGACAGTAGAAGGATGGTTACCACATACTGGGAAGGATAGTTCATAGGCTGGCGGGGGAAGTGGGATGGTTAATGGATACAAAAAAAAATTAGAAATAAATAAATGAGACCTACTCTAATTTAATAGCATAACAGGGTGACTATGGTCAATAATAATTTAATTGTACATTTTATAATAATATGAAGAATGCAATTGGATAGTTGGTAACACAAAGGATAAATTCCTGAGGGGATGGATACCCCATTCTCCATGATGTACTTATTTCACATTGCATGCCCCTGTATTAAAACATCTCATGTACCCCATAAATATATATACCCACTATGTACCCACAAAAATTAAAAATTTGAAAAAAAATTTTTTAAAGATTTAATAGCTGCTCTGCTAGGTTTCAGACTTGCTTTGAGAGAATTACTTCTTTCTTTCTGCTTCTGTCTCCTTTTTGGTATGTAAGTGTTTACTATATGCCTGTCCCACCATTGTTTTTTAGAAGTCGATAAACTTGTATTTAGTTTTACAGGCCCTCAGCTGGAAGGAGCGTTCCTTGATTCTCAAATGAGACTTTAACTTGGGACTTTTGAGCTTGTGTGACACTAGTTAAGACTTTTGGGATTATTGAAATGGAGTGATTGTATTTTGCAATTGAAGAGAACATACGTTTCTGATGGGTATGGGAGAAATGCTATGGCTTGAGTGTTTCCTATCTAAAACACTTGTGAAAATACGTTTCCCTTTTTGACAGTGTTGGGAGGTGGGGCCCAGTGGGAGGTGTTTGAATCATGGAGGCACTGTCCTCATGAAAAGATGAATGGTGCCTCAAAGGAGTGGGTGAATTCTCACTCTTGCAGGAATGAATTAGTTGCCACAAGCGTGAGTTGCTATGAAGTAAACCCAGCCTCTCATTTGTGTCTGTTTGCACACGTATGCTTCCTTTCTGCTTCTGTGCCATATCATGACACATTGCATGGCCCTCAGCAGAAGTCAAGCAGATACCAGGACCATGCTGCTTGACTTTCCAGCCACTAGAATTGTGAATCTATTAAATCTCTTTTCTTCATAAATTGCCCAGCCTCAGGTATTCTGTTATAGCGACACTAAATAGAAGACAAGGTGAGATTTATAATGCCATAATATCCTAGAGAAGTGACACTCAGGTATCAGCTCTGAAAACACCTGGCTCACTTTCCTGTAAACAAACTTCATTCAAGTTTTGTAAGATTTGTGAGGCCATATTATGAGACTTCATTCACAAAACACCGTGTTCATGTAACTTCTTTGAATGATAATGATTACAAACACAGAGCAAGAGTCTCCATGGAACAAAGAAATATAAAAAGTTAAAATTAAACTTTCTCTTACTAAAATGTCTAGGTCCTTCTACTGTAATCCTTTCCTCTTCCCCTCCTATGGAAATGTAGAAATTTCAATAGTAAATTCTCAGCCATGTAACAGTTTACACATTAAGGATTAGCTATTTGTTGATGCTCTAAAATATACAGTTATATAGTTAACCACAGGGTATTCTCTGGGTGTTTTGAAGGTATATAAAATATTAATAGCTCAACTGATTCAGTTATCTGTAGTGCTGACCGTTTATTTCTATGTATCTTCATTATTAAGAATTCTATTCTTAAAATTGATATATTTTGAAGTAGTGTTTTCAACTCATGATTCTTTACTTTCACGCACCACACTCATGGATATTTTAAAATTTTAATAGGACTATGCAGCTTCTAAAGCATTTTCTAAAATATTAGCTAAGTTAATTCTCACAACTCTAAAAGCAGGTATTAGTAAAGATGTTTTCCCCATAATTCTTATTAGGGTAAGATCAGAATCAGCTTTGAAGCTACTTTGTTGTCAAGTTCTTGCGTTAACCCACCATGATAGATAACCCTTTAAATATAATTATATCCAAATGTTTAATCTAAGCCTAATATCATCAAAATCCTTAGCATTTCTTAATATATGAAATAAAATGGGTAATAAATTAGGGCAAACATTTTTCTGTTTGCGTAGGATGTCCCAGATTATGCCTGTTAATCTTGTGCCAGAGATGTGATTGATATATCCTCTACCCCAGCCTCTTTCACTCTCAAATAAATTCTGGCTTGGACCATAATCTCTATGACATCTAATATGATACAGTGAGATATTTGCTAAAAAAGTGGAAAAGGGGCACATTAAAAAAAAGCAAATGCTGTAAGATGTAGTACAAGTAAGTTGTAGAAGAAACAGATCATTTACAGATTCTGACTGAAAAAGTTCAAACGAAGCCATACTTGCAAAGCCCTCGTTTACACAACAAGTGTACATCTGGCAGATAATCCATTCAGGTAGTGATTGGAGCAGCACTGTAAGTCAATGTTTACTCAAGGCTGTATTGCTTTCAATCAATGTATTAGAAAGCCTGCTCCCTTCAACTCTAACTATTCCCTTCTCCCAGTCCTTTGTTCAAAACAAACTTACTTGTCAGAAAATTGAAGTCAAAGCCATGAGGGTCAGGTGAAGGGGATTTTACCGCTGCTCAGAACTTCAATGAAAATTCCAAAGACTGGGCTGGACTCCAGAAATCTGTTGTGGGATGATCACAGAATGGGCTGTCAGATCATCTTTGTTTGCTGCTCCTAGAGCAGAACGGATGACAGTGCTTTGCAGTTGCATTTCAAGGATGAAAAGAAGATATGGAATAGGAAACCAGGTAAAGACCATATGGAGATTTGCTCTCGTTGTATAAGGAGCCTAGGGGTGCCCATTCTCTAGTGCATTCACACAGCCACTGAGAATTAAGTGACAGTTTTCTAACCATGATGTCCAACCCCTACTTTGGTTCACTTCAGTGAACCAAAGGAGGCATATTTCACACTGGCATATTGTTCCTTGCCAACAGATGTAAATGAGCAAATTAAAATGGACAACTCTCAATAACTTCAGAAGCTGAGGAAATGATGTTAAATAGTTCATTGATACCAAAGACCTGAGGATAGCAAGAGCAATGTTGTGATTAAAAGGAATGCTTCTAAACCATGCCACAGCAACTTGAGCCTTCACAGCCTCTATATGTTAAAAAAAATTAAAAAGTCTGCACATATGAAAGCAAAGCTCAGAATAAGTCCTAGATAAAATTAGAATGCAGTTGAAATTGAAATTGTTTATTCCTTTCCTCACATTTTTCTTCCAGAATATATCTTTTCTTTCCTTCAGGCAGTCCCAGCCTTTTACCTGGGATGAGTTTAGAGCCCTTGATTTGCATCTCTCATCATTTACATCATTACATCACTCTAATAGCCATCAGCCCTATTTTCAAATGCAGTACCCTCTGAATCATATAAATTCATAAGCAATGACATGGAGCAATCAAAAAAATATATGGTCATTTTTTATTGGCTCACAGTACATTGCTGATTGAATGTGTTTCATGTTGGTTACGTTATTTGATCTTGAAACAACCCTGTGTTTATCATATCCCCAATTTATAGACGAAATAACTGATCCTTAGGGAGATTTAGTAACTGATTAAGTTCACGCAATAGTTGACATGGCACTGTCTTTTACATTTAACTTTCCTACTCCCTTCATGTAAGAAAGTTTATCATATGTCTAGCATTTTAGATCACTGCAAATACAAGTAAGAAACAAATCTAAAATTGCAATTTGTTTTAAATCAATAATACATTCAACTTAATTTACTCCCTCTGTTGTAATATTTATCCCTTGAAGAAAAAAAAATGCCCTCAAGAAAAATAAATTGTAATCAATTTCAATCATAATATCAAAATAGTAGGAGACATTGTGGAGGATAAGAATATTTGTAGTTTCTAAAAATCCCTGGATATTCTAATTTTCTTCTCCAAATACATGTTTTTGAAGGTTCTTAATAAAAATAATACATTATAGAGTTTATTTTCCAAAAAGGAGAGTGTGTAACCTAATCCTAAATAAATTTAAAAGTCCCAAGTGTTCATGTTAAATTCCTGACTATAAAGCAATAAACTCTCTTGGAAATAGAGGGAAATTAATCATTTTTATGAGACAGTGAACTAAGATATCACAAAATAATTTTCTTTTTCACTTAGTATTTTAAAATGCAAAACTTCAAAGAGTCTTTACCATGAAATGCTTCATCCTTTGTCTCAATGTCTGAGTTCTGAGCAAAGACTACTCCCATTGGAGAAGTCATTTCTACTGCACTTCTTTCTTTAATGCTGTCACGGATGATCAGAGATAATAAAAAAAAAGTATTCACCACATTATATGCTCTCCATTTTGATAGAACCTTTCTATTTGAAAAGTATTGAGCATCTCTGAATTTAACTGCCGTCCAGAAACTGTACTTTTCAAAACCATCTTTGTTACCTAGTTGGAAAGGGTATATTCCTTGTTGTCTGTTTTTTATGTAACACTTTCACACAGTCTTTGAATTTTACTCTGAGAATTGATTTTTTATACCAAACCATTTATATCTCTGAGATAACACTGAGACTACACACACACACATATATATATATTATTTATTTATTTATTTTTCTTACCAAAGAAAAGCTAATAAATGTGAAATCCTCTCTCCACACTCAAGATATCAAGGTAAGGAGGATACGTTTGAAAAATTGCTCTAATACATCAGAAAATATAAAAATCAATAAGCTATAAAAGCTAAAAAGCTTCTTCAATTTTGTCCCCTTATTGCTCAGTGTAGGTGGCCAGGGCTCAGAGAACAATCCAAGGTTGCAAAAAAGCCATTATACATCTAGTTGTGTATTGCAGACAATATGTGCAGCTCTGCCAGGAAAGGGACAAGTATGCATCTGCCAAAGAATAGGGAACTCTGAATGACTTCTCAGTTCCTGCTTGTTTGATTGAAAGCTGGAAACTATGCTCGAGAAATCAGGCAATGAAGACTGTGTTTTTTGGCCACTTTTGCGTGAAAATAAAACAGGGCTGAAGAACATTTCCCTCCTCCGTTTTTTAGCCTGCTATTTTTCAGGCATAGAATATACAGGGTGCTTTATGTTTGTGTACACTATTATCAGACTCTCAGAAGGAAAAAAAAAAAAAAAAAACAGTATCCCATGCTAAATAAAGCCTACACCCAAATTACATAGAAAAAGAATAATCTTGCCTGAAAATCTTTACACTTTTTCTAGAACAGGTATAGGGCATGCAAGGATTACCAGAATAATTTAGTGATGGATATGGATAAAATACGTTAGTTTTGGCCAGTGGTCTCTAGATATTTTTAATCACACATCATTACTATGACAATATTTTTGAGTGAGTGTTATCAATATCTATCTTTAAATAAATGTATATAATACAGTAATAAATTATGTATGTTGTACATCATATTATCAAGTATAAATGTAACAGATTAGATAAACCATGGATTCCCATCACCACAAATCATCTTGAAGGATTCAGTCCATTTACACCAAAGTGGTAAAGAAAGGGAAGTTTCACCTCCTCCTTGCCATTCCTTTTTCCTCAAATGGAGTTTAAATACAGTACATTATTAAGTATGATAGAAGATTCTTGACATTCAAGAAGAATCATTCTAAGATTTTTATAAAATTTTCAAATTCTAAATATAAGTCCAGCATTTTGGTAGAATATGATCAATTGACTCTCAGCATCCATTCCCATCTCCTTCTAATATGCTTTCCTGTATTCCACAGGCTAGAAATCTCTATTCCCAAAAGTCTCATAGCTACAGTTCTGAATGCAAATTAGTTTTCAACAATTTGATGTACTTTACAAGAATCAATGCAAATACATAAAGAAGATGTTATCTCACTAATTATTTGGGCTATCTCCTAGCAATTACGGTTTCACGCTTAGCCATGAAAATTTTTTCCGCAACAGATTTTCAGCATCGCATCACAAACTCCATGGGTGTCAAGAAGCAATGGCTATGGATGTAGAAGCAGCTTCCTGGATTGCAACTGTGGTGGTATGTTCCTGAACTATATTGCTCTAGTGGTGGTTTCTAGCTTTTTTGCCTTTCTGATGACAGAATGAGTAGCTCCCTTGATGGGTTAGTTCTGAAGGTTCAGAGAATCTCTCCTTGGGGCCTATACAAGCTCACTCTTTGTAACATGTCTATATGTTCTTCATTAACTCTATTTGATCACTCTCTGCTCAAACAGAAAGCCAGTGTGCTTTCTGTTTCCTGAGCTCAACCTTGAGAAAAATAAGCATAAAATCTGCATGAAATAAGTAAAGAACATCAAAGAAGCCCTGAGATGAATTTTCTAGGTAGACCATCAACTTCTTTACCAATAAAAGCCTCAATTCAAGAGTGATTTAAATTAGTACTTTACTAAAATTACTGATTACTATTTGTCACGTTACTTTAAGGTTGATTATGAATATCTGAAACTTCATGTTAAGTGCCTCAATACCAAGAGACTACTGCACTTGTTTAATTTAAACTTGGAAGCTTCCATTATTTCAATAAAGGAAACACAATGTAAACAATAAGGAGTAAGACAAGCATATTCATATAAAATATTTAGTTGCTATTTTGTACTGTTAAATTATATGCCATAAGACAACAAAAGTTGATAGTGAAAAAAAGTCACTTGGCCTGAAAATACATGAGTATGCCAAGGAAGGAAATTATGTGCTAAGTTGATCTATTACCAAGGCTTACTGATTTCCAGTCACTTTATATTTCATCCATTCCTTCTAATCTTCACCATGAAAAAATAATAGTGCATGTTTTTATATAATACATTTGTATTTACAGATTTCAGAATCATATAGAGTCAAATATGGAGTACTACTATAAGTCTGGATAACTCTGTCTTTAAAAAATTCAACCATGTAAAAGTCAGTGATTTTAAAACAAACGTTGAATCCTCTGAATGGTAAAAGCTGTATAGTTAAATTTACCTACCTAATTTAGGTAGTTGAGTAGCCACATGTATATTTTCCTCTTGTTTACCATGAAAATGAGACATTTCCATTTTACACAAATTCAAATATAAGTGTATTTATGCTAAAGTGTTTTAGAAAGATATTTAGTTAGATAAGTAAATGATAAGACAACTGTACAAATGTTTATAAACATGAATAGTAAATAATATGTTACAAAAACTCTGTAAGAATTTATAAAATATTTTGCATGGCAATGAGAGAATTAAATACTCTTTTAGCACTTATGTTTGGTATTTATGCTACCTCCAATTACAAGAAAGATAGAAGGAAGACATAAACCTGGAATAAAATAAGTGCACAATAATCTCTCCTGGTTAAATATCTACTGAAATAAATTTGTCATTTCTTAATACCATAATATTAAGTTTGTTCAAAGAGTCCACAATTTAAAAAGAATTTGAAGTGTAAACTTTCATGCCAATCAATGGAAAATTTGGAATTAAGCTCATTTTAGATTCTGATATATTTATAAAAATATGCATAATAATAGATATAAATATATATCATCATTTCTGCTATATCTAATAAAGTGTCTTAGATTGTCACTGTCTTTTTAATTTAAATATCACATAATATCTGATACTTGTCTAATCATCCTTCTGCATTTTTTAGAGGCTAATATTAATGTAATTGTGATCAGACAAAAACATATACATGTATACTGGTGCACATTCACACACACACATGCAGAAACTCCTACAGTCCATAGCCTTCAAAGGAGAGTCCATGTTGTACTAATTTTTTCAGGTTAGAGAGTATGTCAAAGTAACAACAATAAAACTTCACTCACAAAAATATTCTTTTTTAGTATTTCACTCCTTTTAAAAGCTCCACTTCTTTCAGAATGTATTTTTTCTCAGCAAAATTTCACTAACTCGTGATTTACTGCTCTTTTTGTTCACATTGCTTAACTTTCTTTGTGCCTTGTTCCATTCTATCCCCATTTGGCACAACTTAGCCTTTTCTTGACTTCTCTAATTCTCCTTTCGAACCAGTCAATCACTCAATACAGCCTTAGAAACCGAAGTCACCTCATCCCTTAGAAGGCAGAAAAGAGAGGTGATTGTAAATACTAATGACACACATTTTTTTTTAAGTTTCCACACATATTAATTGTTCAATAATCACATTGAATTTATTGGTTTTGTTAATAAAGACAATTCAAGTATTTTAAATACTATTTAATTCACTGGAAGTGGAAAAAAAATGAGTGCTTACAGTTATTATGTAATGTTTACAGCCTTTTGTTAGTTTTATTTTTGCATAGATATTTCCTCCTGGGGATAAAGCAGCATTATTTATTTCCATTGTATGCATATGTGCTGTTGCCGATTCTTATTTGGGACATTGTAAACCATGAAAATAAATAATCAAAGGTTTAAACAAGTACAAAATTAGTCTTGAGAGCCATACTTTTAAGTTCATCAAAGAAAGATGTAATGCAAGAGGTGGTGATAGTATGAGTAAGTTAGTTTTAAAAAGTGATTAGGTACATGTAATCAGTAGAATAAAATATACACTCCAAGATAAAATAAGTACATTAATTAGACATCTTTGTTTTAAAGTGGAAGAACTTAATGTGACAAATATTCTTTTGTCCTTATTTCAAAGTCACTGATGATATCCATTTTCACTATGCTTCACCTTTATAGAAATAAATTAATAACAGAGATGGTGAAATGGACAGTGAAATTTGTGTCAAGAGCCTGAATTCTCAACATAATATCCTCCAGGTCACTAAGTTTTTAACTCAAAAATAAATTCTTATATCAGAGTGCAAATATTTAAGTAAATATTAATTACCAAAGTTTGTATAAAAATCTTAGTAGAAATTATTATTTTTACCAGGATTTAAAGAAGATTAAATAGATAGATACAATGTGAAAACACTTGTGCTCGCTTATATGACGTGTTTTAAAGCTTTGGTCCT
Source organism: Cacajao melanocephalus (assembly GCA_963573385.1). Taxonomy (NCBI): domain Eukaryota; kingdom Metazoa; phylum Chordata; class Mammalia; order Primates; family Pitheciidae; genus Cacajao; species Cacajao melanocephalus. Next base: position 38,935 of record CAUYLG010041036.1, on the reverse strand, counting down.
CCTTAAACTCTAACTAGTAACTCGTTCTTTTTTCTTTCATCATTTAGAAGAAAATGTTCTGCTATCACTTACCATTAAACAAGGAAAACCTTCTAAAATTTTTCAATAACTTTTCTAATCCTTCATTTTATCCATGCCCCCAAAGGAAAATGAAAGCTCCTTTCTCAGTTGGTACAGCATAATGGATGAAGCTCATATGGTTTTTGATCAAGCAAATTAGCATTGGGATTCCAATTCTACTATGCAATAAATGGCCTTAAGCAAATTATTTTTCTGAGTATACATTTTCTCACTTGGAAAGATGAAGATAATAATGTCTTATGTAACTAGAAATTAGGAGGATTAAAAAAGATGTATGAAAAGTATGAACGATAATCTAATATAGAATCAGTGGGTCTATATTTAAAATCTCTTCTTCCTTCTGTAGTAAAAACATAAAATAAAGTTAAAAATAGCTCTCTGTATCCACTGCTAGTCTATATATGCAATTTGTTCAAGTGATTCTTTTCAAATTAAGAGGAAGTTTCTATTAATGTCAGGGCTTCTGTGCCCAGAAATTTCAACAAAAAGAGAGGGTATGGTATCATCTAACTGTCTTGTGCTACCACACATTTTATTGTACTCTAATCTCTGTAGAATATTCAATGCATTCCCTCTCATGGACTACATTCTCTGATTTCTTTAAAACTAGAACCTAAAGAAGGCATCATTGTGCTGTTTCTTCAAAAAACACAATCTAAAGGATTCATTGATTATAGTTACAACTCAGAAATTGTCGTTTCTGGTGATAGGCATCAGCCTTAGTTCAAGCACTTACATTCAGCTTGTCAATGCATTTCTTGCTACTTCTCTGTCCATCTTCAGATTTAATACCTTACCCCAACTTCCAACTACCAATTTTTCATCAACCTCATTTATATTAACTCCCTAATGATTACATTTATTGATTCAAGGGAATGTTTGCTCATTATTGCGATAGTCTAGAGAATGTGTTAAGTTCCAGGGATTTTGGAATAAGTAAGACTTAATAAGCATTGCAGAAATGTAGGCCAACAGTTTGGTCAAAGACGTCAGAGGTGTATTAATTCTAAGAGTAATAGTTTTAAAGTTTGGTAAGGAACCAAAGAGATTTTCAGGGTTATTAAAAAGTCCTCTGAATGAAAACAGGACACAAATACATTTTTAAAAAGGGATTGACAAGCACTGATTCAACTAAACCTAAAACTGAAAACAGTAATGTTGAAATTGTATCTATCTACCATTCCTGAAATTATTGCAATTTTTTCCAAAAGTTTTAACTTTCTTAGAGCAATAAAATAGATAACGAATTGCAATATTTAACTGGAGTTAGGGACTGGGTGATGAGTGCAGCAAAAGGAAACAAAAACCGTAATTATGAGACCATTAACAATCTAGTAGGCCAAGTCATCACCAGTCTGAGTGGGGAATTAGAATAAGGTAACTATGTTTCCCTGGAGAAAATAGTAGAGAAAAGCATGGCATATCTTGATAGATTGAAACTAAACAACGGAGAGATATTTATTAGTATTGAATGTTTTGGTCAGAAAGTGCGATTTCGTAGTTTAAAATATTAAAAATGAAATTTTTTAGTAATAGTGAAGTCTAAGATATGGCTCTGCATAAGGGTTGATGATGTGCAGCAAGACTGATCTCTAATAATCTCATCCTAACTTTACTAATTTGCTAGATTGCTACTGGTCTTTCCCATGAATGTTACATTCCCTAACTTTCAGATCTTGTCCACATAAGTATGATATCATTTTACATAATGTTGGCCCTTTCCAGGTTAGCACAATTACCTTTGTTTTCCTCCTCCATCATTATGTATTTAATTAGCCAACATTTAGTACCACTGTGACAGTCACTGGCAAAAGAAAGATGAATATATAGAATCATCTCTCAATGATGTCATGACCTAGTGTGGAATGGAATTAGTTACTGATCTCTCTGGGTCTCCATTACCTCATTTTCAAAAATAGGATTATTGTAAGGTTTATATAAGCTGATAAATGAAAAGCACTTGGCACAGTGGTTGGCAAATTGGAGAATGTAATAGTAGTTAAAATTAATATTACTGGCATGAGACTTGCAGAGACCCATGTGCAGAAGCAGCTTAGCAGATGGTATGTTCAGAAAATGGCAAAAAGCCTGATATGGCTACAATATAAGGCAAATCTATGAAGTGCATCTTAATATCAGTGCAACAGAAGTAACTGGTAAAATAAATAGGACTTAATAAAATCTTTCTAAGCATTGCAAAGCCAAGCCAAAATTATTTTTGGCTTTTGAGTTTATTAGTCATGACTCTCTTCCTACTAAATTCAGGTAACTAAGAGCTGACTTGTGTAGGGGGCAGGGGAGATTTAGGAAACAAATATGTTGCTCAGGGAGGAAAGGATAGGTATTTGAAGACAATCTCTCTTCCTTTCTTGGTATACATATAAGCTTATTTTGGAAATTCTGTCTACCTGTTGATGCAGAAGTCAGTTTCCCCAAACACGGGCCCCAAAGATAACCCATCACTATCGTTTATCTGCTGAGACTGACAAAAAATCCTTATTCTCAAGAGAAAAAGATCAAACTTTTCAAATCGACTTTTCTGCCTATTCTTAATTTGGATACAGCTCACCTGTCACCACTTCTCAACTCCTTTTCTGAAAGACTCACCATGCCCAAATAAACCTGATTTCTTGGATTTTCTTCTTTGCTGAACTTTCTGGAACGCTTACCACTTTTCTCTTTAATCCATCAAGTCTTTTCATTATTCCACAAAATTCAACTGAACTCAAATTTCACATAAATCTTTTATTGAACTCTAAGTACACTCTACTCTTACTATTAAAATAATTCTAATAATGTAACAGTAGTCTTTCCAATACGCATGTTGTCCACAGTCTTCTACCATTTAATGTTTTTGTGAACAGATTATAACCCAAATCAAGTTAATAAATTCCTCTAAGTCAGAAGTTCCATTTTATGCCACTTATACTTCTTAACATTTTTGGTTCTTGCTTCATCCATAATTATTTAGTAAACATAAAGATAATTTGAAGGCTAAACAGTTGAGAGCACAAGTGTATAATTTTGTTCTATGAGAAAATATTCCAAGAAACACAATTTTGACTCTGTCCTTTCTCTGAAGTTTCATACAGTTTCTAGAGGATGTTAAACTACATGATGACACTTTTATAAAAACAGATCAAAATTTATAGCTATGCAGTGTCTTATTCCTGTAACTGGCTTTAGGAGAATATAAGCACTGTCAGTAAATGACTGAGAAAACTTGATTAAGAGAGTTATATAATTCAAATGACTGTGGTATATCCTGGCAATTATTTTTGAAATAACTGGGACATTCATTGAGCATCACCATTGAACTTTGTATTGCTTTTCTTTATTTTTGGAAGTGAAGTAAGTATCAAAGTAGTATTTTTGTTTTTACTCTAAAATTGCCTCTTAATATGAGAATTGAAAACTTTATAACAATTTGAATTATTAGTACACCAGAACTAAAAGGCAAATTTCTCCCTTTAATGTATATTTAATATACATTAATAGTAATATATTTGCTAGAAAGCTAAAGCAAATCTCATTCTTTCCTATTTGCATATTTTAATACTAAAAGAATAAAATCAGAATTATTTTGTCTTATTCAGTCATTTGTCATGCCATATATTCAGAGACATTAATTTTTAAAGGAAATTTTAAATTATATTATTTCTTGTTGGTTTATATTTCTATTTAATATGTATAATAAAAATGATTAAGTATAATTTATCTATAAAAGGTCTACACACACACTCACAGGGTCAACTCTAAATTATCTACATTAATAGAAGGATCTGAATATCTAAAATAATTTGTTTGGCTTTGGAATAAAGTCTAGCAGAGAAAATTTTATTTACTAATTATGATGTGTTGACAGTAATATAAATGAGTTTATATTTCCTAAGTACACAACCATTAAGTATATTGTATGTCATAATTAATAATCCGCATTGTGGAAAAAAGTCATTTTATTGGCAGTACTTTTTTTGTTTTTTTCTCACATTTAGATGTGCATGTCTGTAAAAATACATGCTCAGAACATTTAATAAATCCACAAAACTTGATTTTTTTTGTCTAAATCATAATGACAGTGTTAACTATTTTTAATTTTGAGAATGGATTATATATAAGTAACTTAATCTTTAGATGACAGCTTATTTATTATGGCAAAACAAAGAAATTAGAAACTAATGTAAGCAGCCAATTAATATTGAGTAAAATATTTTGCAATGCTAGGGAAATAAATTGGGGGCTTATGCATTTTTTAAATATAAACTCAGATTATTTTCCTATTTTTATTTTAAAGAGATAATAAACTTTTTTCTCACAGTATTCAAGGCAAAAAGTTTGAAATGATTTTTTTTTAGGTAAAGCCAGAAATGCTGCAAAATAAATTATTCTCTAAATATACTTTCTTTTTCAGTATTTGTACCTGACAGCCATAATCTAGTATTGGCCCTAGTAAAAGTACCTTATATGATTTATAATTATTTAATGAGACCAGAGCAGAATACTTGTATTTATTATAGTAACTTTTGCACTTCCCACATTATTTGCTTGGGACAGCAATGATTTTTCTTAGTTGAGCAAAATCTATATAGACCATATTAATAGGACTGCCATGTTTTCAATGAGAAATCATTTTTAAATCTGTTTTTATGATTACTGCTTTTCCAATATCAAATATAATAGCCGTACAGTATTTTACATATTTTGTTGAGATCTTGTGGAGGTTGCTAATATCCAAAACAGACCATCATCAGTTAAGAATGATTACATAGCTAATTCAGAAATAAGTATTAATTAATTTTCTGCTTAAAAGATCATCCCTCCACGCAAATTAAATATATAAGTTAAATATTCAATTACCTTTTTAAAATGTATGTCACTAAGTTAAGCAGTGTAGCTAAATTTTTCACGTCTTAAACAGTAACTTTTCTGTCATATAGATATATCTCTGAGTTCCAGCCCAGAATCATGGGCGATGAGCCAGACTTGAGTTGAATGGTTTTGGTGTAAATGATGCTCAGAGTGACCCGGAGTCACAATGCACAGCTGAGCAGTCAAACGCCTGCTCATGTTCAGATTTTTACATACCTGATTACAACTTCAGAGCCTCAATAGCATATTTAAAACAGAAATCTAGAAATGAAGTGCCTGTCTAAACAAAGAAACCTTACCATTAGAAACTTCTTACAGTCTTTCCTGTTTGCCATTTGCATGTAAAAATCCCATAAGTAGAAAACAGTAAACAGTTTATTTCTCTTAAGTTTGTCATGAAACGGAAGTGTTATATTTGATGACAAAGCTCGTAGTATTATCTTCAACACCAAAGAAGTTATATTTGATTAGAAAAGTTAATTACATGTATAAAGAGAGCCAAGACACTAACAGCTAATTACTCACAAAGGGAAATTAAATCTAATTTTCTAACTGACAGTTGCTATCTGGCAATATTTTTATTAAACAAAACAAATTCCACTTTCCTATACTGGGAACTCTAAAATTTTAAGGGGGACAATCAAATGTGTATAATTTAGGTTAGAATCCAATGAGCCGCAGAGGGTGACAACAGGTCGGCATATTTTTCAATGAATATTTTTGTTTTTGCTGTCACTGTTAACTGTTAGCAGTGAAACAAAATTATAGCAAGGCCTTGCAAGGCTCCTTAGGAATTGATTCTCTTTGCCACTGTGGCATTTGTTCACCTAGATTGTTATACAGAACTAAAGTGAGAAACTTAGCCAGGAGATGGAAGCCTTGTATACAATTATACCTGCTTCCTACTGATGTTCTTATCTGTCTCTGTATTTGATTGTTACTATTGACCCACAGCTTGCTTATTTATTTCATAATAAAGCAAGGCTTTTAAATGTGCTGAAAACATACTCCAAATTATGAAAATATTATCGTGATTCTGACCAAGAATGGAAGAGAGAACTAACAATAAGAAGGAACACATGAAGAAAAAAAAACATCATTTTAAGAATTCCCCGACTGTTTTAAGAAACTTGAATATAAATGTTGTAAAGCTCCACTCAAAGTAATTGTCTCAGTGAATGTGTGACCTCCAGCCAAGAGGTGTTAATAGTCAAGAGGATAGAAAGATTACATTATGACTCTGAAAAGGCATACTTTGTAGTATACGAATACTGGCTTATTTGTAAAAAGTTTGTCTATCACTGAAATGCTGGCTTTGAACACATTTATTTGAAGATAATTCCCTTCTCTTTTGTTTAGGGTAAGTATGATCATTGCCAGCTAAACAACGGCCTAAAGACTGGCCATTGTCTTTGCTGCAATTATCCAATTGCTTAAGTGCCCAATTCATTTTTGGCATAAGGCAATGAGCCACAGGTGGGAGTGGCTGATCATCACACATACTCATATAAACAAATGTAAAATTTTGCATTTAAAATAAATCCTAAGTGTAGATGTTGTCCTATTACTGGAATTTGTTATAAAATCCTAGCAAGCACAATATAGAATGTCTTTGTCTCTCATTTGTCTCAGAGAAGGCTCTGACAATTGAGATGACCTGACATGAGGATAGTAGAAGTGGTGATAGGAATGAAATTAAACAAAATAAGGAGAAATTAGTACACACATTATTACATGTTTATTATTACAACGACAAAAAATAACATGCTGGCGAGGCTGCAGAGAAAAGGGAACACTTAAACGCTGTTGCTGGGAATGTAAATTAGCCCAGCCACTGTGGAAAGCAGTTTGGAGATTTCACAAGGAACCAAAAACAGAACCACCATTCAACCCAGGAATCCAAGTACTAGATATATACCCAAAGTGAAGTAAATTGTTTACCAAAAAGACACGTGTACTCATGCGTTCATTGCAGCACTATTTACAATAGCAAAGACATGGAATAAATGTAAGTGCCTAACAATGGTGAATTGAATAAAGAAAATGTGGTGCATATTCACCATGGAATAACGGCCACAAAAAAGATTAAAATCATGTCCTTTGCAGCAACATGAATGCAGCTGGAGGCCATTATCCTTAGCAAATTAATGCAGGAACAGAAAATCAAATACTGCATGTTCTCACTTATAAGTAAGAGCTAAACATTGGGTACACATGGAAACAAAGATGGCAGCAACAGATACTGGAGACTCCTGGAGGGGGTTAGGACTAAAAAACTATCTATTGGCTACTGTGCTCACTCTCTAGGTGATGGGATTTTTTTGTACCCCAAACCTTAACATCACACAACATACCCACGTAACAAACTTGCACACGTACCCTCTGAATCTAAATTAAAATTTGAAATTAATTACGATAGAAACATATTATTTCAGATTGGTGAGCATAATGACTTATCAAATGTGAAGCTGCAGACAATTGAATAATGCTGCACACATCTGGGTTGCAGAACATCATGGCACTTATATAAGGTATTAGTTTTTCTGGGGAAATACATTTTGAAGTAACAAAGAATTCACTTTAAATTTTGTACCAAGTAGAAAAACAAACTGTATATTAAACAATGTGATGATAATTTATTCATGATCATGTTTGTAAGAAAAACCTTATGGAAATATTTTAAGTGTTGTCACAATTTTTTAGTGTTACCAGGAGGCTTTGTTAAATATATAACATTCTACCTTTGCAGTCCATAGGAAGAGTATCTTTAAATCACTTATTCTTTTTTTTTAACATAAACACTACAGTAGGACAACAGGAGACATAATTCATAATAATTGGGAAAGTAAAATATTATGCTAGGTGTATTGTCATGCCTGTAATCCCATCTATTCAGGAGGCTGAGGGAGAATTACTTGAGGCCAGGAGTTTGAGGCCAGCCTGGGCAAAATGGTGAGACCTTATCTCAAAAAATTTCTTTTTAAACTTTCCAGGCCCAGCAACATGTGCCTGTAGTTCCAGCTACTCAAGAGGTTGAAGTGGGAAAATGACTTCAGTCCAGGAGTTCGAGGCTGCAGTGAACGGAGGTATGATTGCCCTTGCTATGAGTTTGGCGCAGCATATGATTATGCTATGACTATGGCTATCAGCATCCTATGACTGCACTGCAGCCTGGAGAGACTCTGTATCTAACTTTTTTTAAATTATGAAATCAGAGATTTTAAAACAATTCAGATAACTTGACAAATTTTCTTTCACTCTATAATTATTACACATATCATACTTTCTTACCCAAGCAAAATTAAAACATTTAATTTTCCCCAAATGATTAAACAACAAAGCATTCACTTCAAAACATTATTGTGAGACGTCCACTAGAAAATTACCTAATACAGATGTGATCAGATATTTGCCTAGATAACTTAAATTTAACCCTTATTTTTTCTATTGTTACTAGAAATATTTGAGTTAATCTCTAATTATTTTTGCTGGTGATTTTACACAGGCTAATGATTCACTCACTGTTCATTCAACAAGTCTCATTTCCTTCAAAACGTTACTTTTCTGGTTCCCTTGAACTTTACATAAACTATATAAGGAAACAAATTAGTTTTCAAAAAGGGTCAAGCTTCTAGCTCTTTAGAAATTAATGGGATTCAGATTGCTAGACATAAGGCTGTCTATAATTCCAACAATAGAATTTTTATACAAATTATTGGAGAATAGGCAAATGGAACTAAGTCACAGAATATGAAATGTTTCACAGTGTGTTCAGAAATCTATCCTTAGATTTATACTCAACTGGTTTCAAGGCACAGGTCAAATGTCTAGGAAATGTCAATACTGTCATCACAGGTTCAAGAAAGAGCATTGCCTTAATGTTTCTCATCTGTAATCTGAACTCCCTCCTCACCCATAATTTTCTAAAGAGAAAGAACATCTTCACAATTCACCACTCTTCTCTTCTTCCAGACACAACTTTGAGAAGGTAAATTCATTTTTATGTTTTTAAAATGTAATAATTTTACAGTGAAAATTATTATTTTTAGCCCTCATGAGACTAAAATGATAATATGAATAGTAACACACATTTCTAATACAGAACTTTTTATGTTCCAGATACTATTCTAATCATGTTACACAAATTTTTTTTATTTTACAAAATATTGATTGAACTATTTTTTTCTTAGTGATTGTTCTAAGACTTATAATATATACCTTAACTTATTAGAATCGACTTCATATTCATATTAGTCTAATTTCAGTAAGACATAAAAATCTTATTTCTGTTTGGGTCCATGCCTTCCGCTTTCTGTACTATTATTTGTACTCGTGTCTACATATTATCAATCACATAACAAATTGTTATAATTATTGACAAATATTATGTCTTTGAAAGTAGGTAGAAAAGAAAGAAAAGTATATATATATATATATATATACGCAATTTTTCTATTGTTAACATCTCAATTTACCAATTTTGGTTTTCTTTATTCCACAGACTGGAGTTATCATTTAGTGTCATTTCCTCTATGGCTTCATTGCCAATATAGGTTCATTCTTATTCCCCTATTATATGTTTCTATTGTCAAGTACATTAAATTTTAATACAGTAAAGATTTAGCAACATAATTATATAGATATTGTGTAAGAATTTTTAAAACCAATTAAGAAAATAAGGAAAAAGATATTTGTGGTTGTACTGGTTTTTACCATTATCTACACATTTCTTTTTTTACTGGCATTCGGTGTTTTTCTTATGGATTTCAATTATTGTTTGGTATCACTTCCTTTCAGTCTGTAAAATTTATTTTAGTATTTGTTGTAAAGCAGACGTCAAGTTTATTTTATGTTGCTATAACAAAATACCACAGACTAGATAATTTATAAAAAACAGAAATTTATTTGGCTGATGATTCAGGAGGTTGAGAAGTCCAAGAGCTTGACACCAAACTTTGGTGAAGGCCTTTGTGCTGTATCATCTCATGGCAAAAGGCAAACGGTGAAGAGAGTGCTACAGAGCAAAAATGTATTGAACTTGCTTTTATAACAACCCATTCTCACAGTAAGGAACACATTCCTGTGATGATGACACTGATCTATTCATAAGGGCACAGCCTTTATAGACCAGTAACCTCTTAAACAGTCATCATGATAGTAATACATTTCAACATGAGTTTTGGAGGAAACATTCACACCATTGCAGCAGGTCTCCTATTCATGAATTATCTGTTTTTGTTTATTGAGAATATCTTTGGTTAGCCTTCATTTTTCATAGATGATTTTGTTGGACATTGGATTCTTGGTTGAATTTCTGTATTTCTTTTAGCACTTAGAATATGGCATTCCACAACGTTCTGGTTCCCATTTTTCAGATGAAAAGTTCATTGTTAATTTTATTTTGGTTCTTTGTATATGTGTTAAGTATTTTCCTCTTGCAGCCTTCAAAATTTTTTGTGTCTTTTAACATTTTATCTAAGATATGTTGAGTTTAGATCTCTTTGTGTTTATTCTTCTTGAGCTATATTAAGCTTCTCAAATGTATACTTTTTTTTCATCAAATTGGGTGATTTTTAACTCTTTTATTTCTTCAAACATCTTTTCTACTTTCCATTCCTTTTTATATTCTCATTACTATATGGGTGTTCTCAGTGGTGTCTCACATGTCTCTGAGGTTGCTCATTTTTATTCTATTCTTTTTCTAGCTGTTGCTTAGAATGTATCATTTCTTTTAATCTATTTTTAAATCAACTGTACCGTTCAACTCAAATATACTACTGGTTTACTTTCATCAGGTTTTTATTCTGGTAATTGTAGTTTTCACCTCCAGAATTCCCTACATATGCATTTTTAAAATCCTATTTCTTTGTTTGTGGTTCTTTTTTAAAAAAATGTCAATGTTTATTTTAGATCTGAGAGGTTGTATGTGCAGGTTTTTTACACGAGTATATTGCATTACACTAAGGTTTGGGCCGTGAATGATTCCATCACCCAGATAGTGTGCATAATACCCAATAAGTAGTTTTTTAACAGCTACTTGTATTCTTTCCCTCTAGTAGTCTCTTGTATCTATTGTTTCCATCTTTGTGTCCATGTGTACCCAATGCTCAGCTCCCACTTGTAAGTGAGAACATGCAATATTTGGTTTTCTGTTCTTGAGTTATGTAATTTGTTTAGGATATTGTCCTCCAGTGGCATCCATTGCTACAAAGGACATGATTTCATCCTTTTTTATAGTTATTGTATCCCATGGTGTATATGTACCACATTTTCTTTATCCAATCCACTGTTGGTGGCACTTATATTGACTTTAATGTCTTAACTATTGTAAATAATGCTGCAATGAACATCCAAGTGCATGTGGGGTTTTTTTTTTTGATAGAATGATTTCTTTTTCTTTGATGTGGTTCCTATTGATGAACCATTCTTATTACATATTTCTTTAATTTTTCTAAACATGGTTTCTTTTTGGTCATTAAATTTATTTATATTAGTTACTTGAAGTATTTGTCAGCCAGTTTCAACATCTGGCAAAGTTAGTTTCTACTACGCACTTTAAAAAATTTTCAATGTATGGGTCACATTTTCCTGTTTCTCTGCATGCCTTATAATTTTTTTTTGAAGCATAGACATTTTAGAAAATATATTGTAGCATCTCTGGGTGTGGAACTCTCCCTTTATCTTGAGGCTTATGTTTTTGTTTATTTGTTCTTTGTTTATATTTAGTTAGACCAATTTTCTAAAGTCTATTTCCTCTGTAGTGTACAATCTCTAATGGCCCTACTCAGATAATTTTCCCTTCCCACTTATTACTGAAAGGTTATATTCAAGCCACCATAGGTAGTCATCTTTTCACCTTTACTGTTGGATATGTTCATAGCTTGCAGACTGTTTTCACAGTCTGTACAGTTTAGGACAAGTATCTCAAGATTGTTTCTCCAGTCATTCTTGAGGATGTGCAATCTTGGGCGTGTGAATAGTCTTCCAAACCACCAGTAATTAGTGTGATTTTATTGTTCAGCCAGTGTTTGGTGAGCAGTTGGCAAATGTTCAAGCCCCTCAAGCTAATAAGAAGTCTATTTGGTTATTAGATTTGTGTATGACTTTGGATATACTTTCCAGTCTTCCTCATGTGGGGACTCTGATTGCTCCTGAGCACATAAGTACAAGTTTCAGACCCTCAAGAAATAGTGTGATACCAAAAAGGCTATTGTTAGCTCTGTCTTTCTCGGGTTCTTTCTAGCTTCTTGGGCATTTTGCTTGTTGCTGCAGTAACTATAGCACTACCAGTCCCCTCTTAATCACTAATGCATCCTTTTTTTTGGACATCATTAAGCATGAACTTAATAAGGTTATCTTCCAAATGAAGTCAATTCTTTCAGACAAAACTGTGGATTACTGTATCCTTATGGCCTGCCTCTCCCCTTGGCAGAACATTTATTCCACTGCACCAAAGCTGTTGGAATTGGAAGCTGTGGTCAGATTTTCCTGGAGTGACACTGCTGCTCTAAGAATGGACACTTGGGTTGGGAGGTAGATGATATTAGCCTCTGGTCTTCTTGGCTTTATCCTTCTTATGTGGAACTTGGACCTTACAAGACAGCTGTGTTGGTGGTGATTGGAGTCCCAGTGTTCTTGAACTCTCATTCCTGGAGAGAAGCCTTTATCCTAGGAATGAGGACTGGGAAAGGCGTGTCTTCTCAGTTGTGCCTACCTGTAACCACACTTCTATGATACAGGACTGGAAAGGACAAAAGATACTGGTGGCTTGGCTCTCCCAAAATACAATCATCCCTAGGCCAGGAGCTGGTATGAGAGAGATCCTCTGTCTTATCACTGTGGTCGCTCCTTCCCAGAGTAAAATTTTTGTTACACAGTTGGGGAGAGGACATGTGGGAGCAGGTCACGGCTCACGTGTTGGGACTCTAGCTATTCTTAACGACTTCAGTAAATTTTCTTAAATAAATATTTATCCATTTTCTATATGCCTTTTCAATAATTTTCAGAGACTTACTTGTTTTTAAATAATTTTTACCAGTGAAATGGTGGTTTAGCTGTGAAAAAAAATCCATCTATTTCCCTATCCTGCCTCTCTAGAATCCCCAACAAGCAATGCTTACAACATTTATTTGAGATTGATGCATTATTATTTCAAATTTTAGTTGAAGATCTAAGTTGAGAGAGAATACATAATTTGTTTGTCACTGTGTTTCTTAATTTAGCATAATTCTCAAGGCTATGGTATTAAATTCAGTAAGTATTTAGGGGGAAAATAGATGAATGAATAAATGTTTCTGAACATTTTTTTGGAAACACTTTAAGTCCATTAATTAGAATCAAATATCTTTTAAGTATTTTACCAAAAAACCAGATTAAATTTATGCCAATGTCATGAGTTGTCATCATACTAAAATTATAAGCCAGAAATTAATGAGCAGGTGTGGGTTATGTTTTTCCTCTTTTAGGATATAATCTTTCACTGAAAACATTGAAATTGAATCTGGTTTGGGTTTATCGAAATTATTACTTTAATGTCCTCTGTGTAATAAAACTAGGAGTGACACATATTGTGAGCATTGGCTATTAAGCATTTATGTGGCACACATCATTCACGTATGAGTACACTGAATGACCTGGGCTTCTGGTGGAGTTCAGTACTTGCGCCAGATATACTTCCCAGATCCAAACACCCCTCTCATCTCTAATCTCTGCCAGATAACCTTTTCTTTGGGCATGAGGCAAAGTGCTGACTGAGACTCTGTCTGCCAAAACCAGTGATGTTGATCAATGAATGACTGCTCTCTCCAGGATACATAATGTCAGTCATGTTGCTTTTGTGGGATCATTCAGGAAGTCATTCATGTTGTGGGGGAAAATCAAATGTGTATAGAAATTCAGTTAAGTTCACTTAAATGAGTTCCATTAATGTCAGGCCTCCTGTACTTAAAATTTAATAAGAAGAATGACTTTATAGTGTACTTTAAAGAGAATTCCCTACTGAGGAGGAAGAGGGTTTTGTTTGGCTTTTTACAATTCAGATTTGCAGACTTTCTGATAAAAATTCATCATTTATTTTTCCTCTCTTCCTTATTTTCCACTTTTAAAAGCAATTATGTTTTGAAGAAAAAAGATAATACAATTGGAAATATTTAGTTGATTTGTTTGAGGAATCTTAAAACAGCTATAGGCCAAAGGATCATCTGTTTTATTGTGGCTGCCAGATTTAATGGATACAATGATTGAATCCATCATGAAGGACTGTTGGAAAGAGTAGGAGGCATCTGGGCTTGTCTTCCACTGCTGCTACTTAAACGATTTATGACTTCGAGTATCTGTCTCATCATCTTTGATTAGCAGGTATTTTTCTTTATAATGCATATAATATTGTCTACATGATTTTTGTAAGTCTTGACTAATATTACTATGAAGAAATTTTTTATGGTAGTGTGAATTAAATATAGAATACACACATACATACACCCAAATATTTTGTTTAACTTTATATATAAAAGGGCAGAGATTTGATTAAGTGAACATACTATGTTGCTAATTCTTAAATAAAATTTTACTTATATGTAACAGATATCATTTGTCATTGTGTTTTATATATGTATGTGTATCTGTATATAATGCTTTAATGTTTATAAATATACATTATATGCATATGTGTCGGTTTTATAAGAAAAATTATTAGGGAATAATTTTGTATTGCGTAAACGTTTCTGGGATCATGATATACATTGTAAAAAATAAACAAAAAACATTTCTACAGCTTTTATTATATAAAAAAATGAACTCAAAATGTTTTATAATAAAGCAGTAAAACTTTTAGATGAAAACATAGGAAAAAACTTTGTAATCTTGTTAGATATCAGTCTCTAAGATATAATGCTAAAAGCAAAATATATAAAATAAGTTGATATATTGTCTTTATCAAAACTAAAATAAGTTGGGTGCAGTGGCTCATGTCTGTAATCCCAGCACTTTGGAAGGCCAAGGCGATGGGAGTATTGTTTGAGTACATCAACATGAGAATAGACAGACTCTAGCAAATCCACATACTGGAGTATTATTATCAAAAAAAAATAGATAATTGATACTTGCTAATATAGAAGAATATCTATGTAATATTGAGTGAAAAGAGTCAGATTGAATATGTACTGTATGTTTCCATTTGTATAGAATTCTAAGTTAAATAAACTAATACATAATGACAAGAGCAGGTCAGTGATTATCTGGAGGATGATGTAAATGGAATATTACAAAGTGGCACAAGAAAACGTGGGGTTGATGGATATGTTAATTATCTTGAGAGCAGTGATGGTTTCACGTGTGTGTGTGTGTATAGATATGTCAAACATATCAAATTGTACACTTTAAATATGCATAATTTTATGACAATTATACCTCAATCAATCTTTTTTAAAGTTAATCATCATTTTCAATTTTAAACATATGTATCTTCTGATTTATTACTTCCTGACTATATTGTGATTGAAAATATGTCATAAAATTAGAATTTTGAAAATTGAAAACTATATTAATGGTATGACAAGTTAAATATGAATCTCCAAAATAAAAGTTGAATATATGTTGGCTAGCTGCGGGAGCTCACACCTGTGATCCCAGCACTTTGGGAGGCTGAGGTGAGCTGACCACTTGAGGTCAGGAGTTTGAGACCAGCCTGGCCAACATGGTGAAACCTATCTTTATTAAAAATACAAAAATTAGCCAGGCATGGTGGCAAGTGCCTCTAATCCCACCTACTTGGGAGGCTGAGGCAGGACAAATGCTTGAACCCAGAAGGCAGAGTTTGCAGTGAGCTGAGAGTACACAGCTGCACTCCAGCCTGGGCAACAGAGCAAGGCTCCATCTCAAAAAACAAACAAAAAAAGAAAATATGTCACATTGATATCAGGTAACTAAAAATAAAACTTTGGCATATCCTGTTAGTTATTCCCTTAACCCTCCTACATTGTACTGAACAATATTTTGGCTTAACCAAATATTGTTTCACTGAGAGAAAATTTCCAGAAGTGTATGAATTGTCTTGTTTCGTAAAAGCTTTTAAACCTCTCAAAATTGTTCAACCATGTAAAACTTTGAGTGATTGTATTTGGAGAGCATTTTTGTATTTTATATACATATTGAATTTAGTTATGAAAAGTTCAAATAAATTATGCTTCTAAGTTGATTCCATTTCATTGTCTGGTTAACAAATTTGGGTTTCTATGTTATATATGTATAAACAAAGATGACAAAAGTCCACATATTTTAGAATATCATTGAAGAATGCAACTTTTTTCTCTTATCCAGAAAGATATGTAATATAATTTAATATAATTGGGGTAAGTACTGCAGTCTACACCCACCATGGAGAATAAACCTATATGTAGATTTTATGAATTTCTTGGAATGTATAGAAAATTTCTCCTTCCCCTCCCTTTTTTATACCTCCTTTATGAAGCAACGTGATAATTTTGTGATTTGGAAGGTATCTTTTCTATTCGCTTTCCAAGAAAATAGGTGAGTGATGGAATTAGAAACTAGTGAAAGAGGCTATGCAGATGTAAGAAAATGGTCTTTGTATTTCCAAGGTCTAGGTTTCATAGAGGTAGCCAAACTCTACCATAGGCAAAGTAAATGACTGCAACCATTGCAGGCCAGAAGTTTAAACGTGGAAGTGAAGTATCTGGAGCTGGATTAATCAGGTAACAAAAAGCTGAACCCAGGAGAATGCAGGTTGTGCAGTCTAACAGTGATCCAGGAAGAGGAAATCTAATGAATTGAAAAAGGGATTACTTTAAGGATATCCTCAAATAGAGCTTGCCAGAAAGGATCTATCTCAGCAGAGCATTTGGAGATTAGCCAGCAAGTAAGGTAGATTATCAGTGCTCCTGTGCTAATTCACGAGTCAGAGTATCAGTTTATCTGCATTTTTAAGAAGTTATCTTCCAATTAATAGAAGATTTACAAAAACAATGCCCTCTACACTCTTAAGCCTGAGATAGCCTGAGAAACTAGTAGTGTAGAAAAAAAACATTAAGGAATATTGGCTAAAGATTACTTTCACCAACAAAAGTACTTTAAGTACCAGTCCTACCAAGATGCTCTTGGGTAAATTAACGCAGTCTCAGCTGTAAAAAGAGCAGAGGGTGCCCTCTGTTAAATGTAAGTTAAATTCTATAGACAATACACTTCAAAACAAAGAGAAGGCAATTAAATTATCCTCAAGCTAAAAACAAGATCATTTTTATTTGAATGAAAAGAAAAAGAAATCTTCACTGGTTTAGTTTACCAAGAAACAAAATTAGTGACCTTGATTTTCTGCTTCTGATATGATCATAAATGCAATGATGGACATTGAAAGGTACATAAAAGGAAATCATGAGGATAGCTGCATTGGGAGCCTCCCACCTGAGAAAAACCAAAACAGCATGTGAATCCTGCACCGGCAACGGAGGTATCCAGGTTCTATCATCATTATTGACTAGGAGGTTGGCATGACCCACGGAGATCAAGGAAAAACAAGGTGGTGCATCAGCTCACCTGAGAGTCACACGAGACATAGGGAGCCTCCAATCACAGCCAAAGGAGGTGGTGAGTGGGCATGCTACCCAGCTTGGGAAACCGTGCTTTTTCCACGGATCTGTGCAAGCCATTGATCAGAAGATCCCACTCATGAGCCCACACCACTAGGGCCTTTAGTCACAATCCCAGAACCATGCAAATTCTCAACAGCCACTCAGCTGGAGTCTGTCTAAGACTATGGAGTTCCAGGGGGAGAGGTGCCATCATCACTGTGGCTGCTGCTTAAGCCATCTGAGCTCCCTAGAGGAGGGGTGGCAGCCATCATCACTGCAGCTGCCTGCTGCCTAAGAAAACTGAGCTCCCCAGGAGAGGGGAGAGGGGCAGCAGCCACTGCAGTTGCTAGCCGCTTAAGACATTGAACTCCCATGGGGGAAAGGTGGCAGCCATCTCTACAGTTCCAGGCAGCTATTTTTCCCCTGCTGGAGTCGGGGACACTGGATAGCTTGGTCCCTAGAGCCATTCCCCACAGTGCAGCACATCAACTGTGGCAGATCCTGTCCAGGCTGCCTCTTTGGGCTGAACCCTGACCCATAACTGTCACTGGGTGGGGCCTCCCTGCAGGAACTCCAGCCACTCCAGCCAAGGGCTTAGGGACAGAAGTCTGATCTCCCTGGGCCTAAGCCCCTAAAGGAAAAGGTGGATATGGTCCCTGCAGACCTGCAGACTTAGTCTCTTCCGTTGCTAGCTCTGAGGAATCTGGGCAGTCCCAGATGAGTGGGTTTTCCTCCAGCTCCTGACCCTGGAATACCAGATGATGATCACATGTCTTACATAACTGACATTTTCTGTAATGACCTACCTGTTGTTGGAAACAGGTACTCATAAGGTCAGGTGAGTATAGTTTCAATTAATTGTTACATGAGTGTAATACATTTCAATGTGGGCTCTGGTAAAATAAATTATGTGAACAGTTATACCAGATTCCCCTGTTACTTGCTTCTGTTGCTCCAGTGTTTACCCTTCATCTCATGTTTGGACACATGGCCGGTGAGGGGTTGCGTTATTTACAACTAACTCATAGAAGAGAAAGTAACCTTGTGCTAATTCTTAACAGATTAAAGAACTATATTGGCATTAGTTGCAAATGGACTTTTCCCTCATTGCAGCCTCACTCAGGAGAAGCCCTGATAAACAGTGGTGAATAAAAACTATTCTCATGGGGGACCTGTGAAGGGCATATAGAGATGTCGAAAAGTAAACTCTTGGTTTTGTTCTCCCAGCTATGCCATCATCCCCCACCTCCACCCCATGCCCCTATTATTCTTCATCTTGGTAAATGTCTCCACAGTTTTTTAATACTATTGGCCAAGAAGCTTGGAGGTCTATTTGAGTCCTCTCTTTCTTTATATCTCACATCTACGTCATTTACAAATTGCATTTAACTCTACTTTCAAATCTAATCACTTGCCCACATTTTTACCTTGATCGTCTTTAACCTGGGCTGGTTTGCTTCCTCTGCTTCCTTTCCTCCTACTGCCTCTGTGTGCTATTTTATACACCAGAGCTAGAGTAATGTTTTACAAAACTGTACCATGTCATACCATTTGTGCAACAGAATCTTGTCTCTTTTAAAATTTGCCCAAATCTTTTCTGTGGCATAGAACCCTACATTTATTATTTCCTGAAAAATTCTTTTTCTCTTAGTTTCATTTTCCATTTCAGCCATTCTGGTCTTTTTGTTCTCAAATATTTCGAGCATGCTCCTAAATTCGTTGCCTTTGATATTCTTCCATCAAATGGTTCCTTTTTTCCTCCTCAGTTCTTTCGAGTCTCTTTTTAATGAATATTTCTGAGAAAGGATTTTTTGACCACCTGTCAAAAATATCCACCTATCACTTTTTATCTCTTACTCTTAATTTTGAGTATATGAAGTTTAACTGCTTCACATAACTTGTTTTTATGTCATGTAACAGTGTGTGTATTATGTGTCTTCTTCAGTAAAGATCAGCACGGCAAGGATTTATCTCACTTTCAACTATTGTATCTCAAGTTCAGTTCTGTTTCACTCATAATCAGTAGTAAAACTGAGAAATTCATGATTTAAAAAATGATTAGTATTTATTTTAAAGTTTGTTATGAAGTTATGAGCTTAATATTTGTGACATTGACCTTTACTGACAAGACTAATCTTAATATGTCAATCAAAAGCACCTAGATGAAATATTGAGGTCAATATACTTAGTAGGATCAAGGAGTCAGCAGGCTTACACTGGTGACCAGTAAAATAATTGGAATTTGTAAAAGATCTATTATCCATCTTAAGCAGCATATATTTCTATGATTTAAGAAAAATACTTGTATTCTTAAAAAGTTGAAGTATTAAATAGTTACATATGCATCTCTTGGTACCTAGTGTTAATTATTTATTTGCTGTTGTTCACTTCACGCCACCCTCTGCACCCCAAATGTAAGTTTCTTGGAAACGGTTAGCTTGTATTAACTTGTAAATTTAAAAAGTATAACACAGCACCTGGTACATTTGGTTATTAAATATTTGGTAAGTGAATGACTAAATTCACAGTAACCTATTAGTATTATATATTTTTTGGTGAATTCAATGTTGTGATTTCCTTTTAATTGGGGCATCCAGCCTATTTACACTTAAGGTTAATATTGTAATGTGTGAATCTGATCCTGTTTGATCCTGACATCGTGATGCTAGCTGGTTATTTTGTACACTAGTTGATGCAGCTTCTTCATAATGTCATTGGTCTTTGTACTTCAGTGTGTTTTTGCAGTAGCTGGTACCAGTTTTTCCTATCTGTATGTAGTGCTTACTTTAGGAGCTCTTGCAAGGCAGGCCTGGCGGTGATGAATTCCCTCAGCATTTGCTTGTCTGAAAAGAATTTTATTTTTCCTTACTTATGAAGCTCAGTTTGGCCAAATATGAAATTTGGGGTTGGAATTTCTTTTTCTTTCTTTCTTTGGAAATTCCCTTCACCATGTTGGCCAGGCTGGTCTTGAACTCCTGACCTCACGTGATCTGCCTGCATCAGCCTCCCAAAATGCTGGGATTGTAGGCGTGAACCACCATACTTGGCCTATAGATTTCAACTCTGGAGAAGTTACTCAACTTTTTATCTATTTATTTAATTCATAAATATTTAAATGTTAGTGTCTGATATGTCTAATATGTGATGTCCAGGGATGAATTTTTCTTTCCTGTGTTTCTTTTTTTTCTCTCATTTTAATATACTTTCTATCAAGTATTTGTTTTGATTATTGAATGCCAACATTATGTGTGGATAATTGTAGATGCTCTGGTTGATGCCATCTTCCTGTAGAGACGATTATCCTCTCCTCTAGCAGGTGCCATAATCATAAATCTCCTCAACTTATTCAGAGACTTTGCTTAACCAAAGCCTGCTTTAAAGTTTGCATAAGGCTTGGTTTACCTTTAATTCATCTCCACTTCTGAAATTCAACGAAGAGCCTGAGAAATCTGGCTGGAATCCCAATTGACTCCTGAATCCAAATGCTTTGTCTCATCCACACCATGAAACTGACCAAACCTCCATGCAGCTTCTCAGACTGTTCTTTCATTACATTCATGTTTGGAGAGTAAAACTGATGCTGAATTCAGCCTCACTTCTTTGTTCTTTCCTCATTTCTGTAACCTCAGTATCTCAAATTCTAGATGGCTCACATTCAGGGAGCCACAAATTCCAAATTTTGTCTCTCTATCCCTTTCTGATTTCCCAAAATGCTAATTGATTCTTAGTCTTTCAGTAGCCATTCTTTTTGGGGGACTTATAGGCACATTGTGTACTCTTGCCTGAAGACAAGAATCAGCAAATACCACAGAAAGAAAAACAACACGCAGATTATTGGACTTACATTATTGTGTTTCCCTTTTCTCCAGCATGTGTTTCCTCTGGTCTTACTTGTCTAAGCAGCTTTCCAAATCCCTCAATTGGTTTACTATTTTGTGGTTGTTAGCCCAGATTTTTAAGTTGTTCTTTGTTGGAATATTGGTTTTTCATAAACCACTTCCTCTTAAAGCAGAAGTTACCTTTTCAATGTCATTAAGAAAAACTACCAAAATCTACAGCCTATATAGTTATTAATGTTCTGTTAAAGATATTGTATCAGAATTTTACCTTGCACCTTTACCTAACCAGAGGTTCAAACATTAATAATTGTACTGTCTACACATAATAAGGTTCAATATGACACCACTTACCACCAGCAATGTGGCCCTTAATACATTCTTAGAGGTATACAAATCAACTCTAATATTCCATCTTAAAGTTGTAGGAGACCCCAAGTTAGTAATAGTGAGAAAAAAATAAAATAACAAAAGCAAATTTAAAGTTATTTATAAGCAAGCTAGCTTCAGCTTCCAAATAAAACCCAGCAACTTACCAAATAAAGTAAGAACTCTTATAGATCGACTACATGAAATTATCACATCTTGTAAAGAGAAGGAAGCGTTCTTTGCCTGTCCATCCCTTCTTTTATCTCGCATTGTTCCAATATCATCCAGTAGAGAATTAATATTGCTTTTCTGTGTTGTTATAATGACATTGTCTGGCACCATTCAGAATGTCTTGGGCCTGATTAAGCTATGGCGTTTTTCACACAGAGTCTAAAAACAATGTGGTAACATCAAGAATTCATACCTTGGGAAACTGAGACAATTTCTCCTTTGAGTAAGAGATTGAGAGCCAGGGAGTAGGAGACTGAAAACTTCTGGGAAGCTACAAGGATTGGATCCTGTAGAGGGCACAGCTGAAAATACATATCTGAGATTAGTTAGTACAATGATGATCATTAAATGGATTCTTATCCTAGCTTGTCCATAAACTCCTACCTTTAAACTAAGATCTGGTAACTGTAGCAGTAGTTTCATTCTTTCTTTCTTCTTTCCCTTCCCTTCCTTACTTTTTTCTCTCTTTCTTATTTCCATCCTCTCTACCATTCTTCCCTCTTTCTTTCCTTCCCTTCCTTCTTTTCCTCCCTTTCTCTCCTTATTATTGTCTTTCTCTCTTTTTCTTTTCCTTTCCTCCTTTCTTCTTTTTCTTTTCTTCTGTCCTCTCCTTGATAGTTTCTCTATCTGGATTCCTTATCTTCCTATAACTGACTCTTCACATCATTCAGATCCCAGCATATATCACCTTCCCTAATGTCTTTATAATATCTCTTTTCTCCACTTGCCAACCTGGCACTTTTATCCCTTTATTGTACATTGTTTTCTTCACAGCTTTTGTCACTATGTGGAAATTATTAAATATATGCAGGATGTGTGTGTGCGTGTGTGTGTTAACTTTTTATTTTCTTTCTCTCCTAGTATCACACAAGATGCATAATGGCAAGAATTTTGTCTGTCTTTTTTATGCTTCTATTTCTACATCCAAGGACAGAGCCTGAACATATTAGAATAGCAGAAGCTATGACATTATATATAAAGGAAACATACTGAATCTACCTGGTTATCACTGAAATATCTATGAGTTCAATCCAATCAACAGAAATAACCTGAGAATAATTCAGAAAAAAATAAGCAAATAGATTAGTTAAATCAAATAAAGTGTTGACACAATTTAGGAAGGGATGAGGGAAGATTTGCAAACAGAAATGAGATCTTAAAATCAAGTAATGGTTAAATTCAATTTACAGATGTGGCCCAAGACCCAACACCTTTGTTATTATATAGTCTTCATTTTAGTGACCGTGGAAGAGCCTCAAACAATCCCCACTCAAATTCCTTCTCTGCAGCCTAGGTCTCTGGTTCATATGCAATTCAGCTAAAGAACACTGTAACGACATTCTTTTGAGATGTCATCATCAAATGTTTTGATTTTATAATTATCTCTTTACTGATTAAGGAAGTTTTAGAATTAAATAGTGATGAAACAAATCAAATGCCTAAACCTTTGGTATTCATATCTGTATTTAAGTTTATCAACACATTTCATATACTTACTATATTTGGACTTAATTGTTTAATATAATTTCTCACAGAAAATTTTGATTCCATTTTAGAATTTGTAATTAATTGCCTTAGTCATTGAGTTGAAGTTTTAAAGATAACTTTACACTAAATTTGCAAAAACAATCACCATAAATATTTTTAAGCTTAATTTATTAGAATCTATGAACTGTTTAAGTTCTTGACAGAATTTATTCAGTTAGTCAAACAATTAAAGGACCTAAAAAGATACAAATTATTAAAATCATCACTAAATTATCATTACTAATAAAATTATATGTAAATCAAAAATTACTAAACTCTACAGTGATAATTAAATTGTATTCAATTATTGGAGATAGTAGTAAGATTTGTGGGTTTAATTTAAATATTGAATCTGTTTTTTAATATATTAATTCAACAAATTAAGGATCAATTTTAAAGTCAAGTTTTTAGAAATGAGCTGTTCTCTTTACAAAGACAACCATCAGTTATATCATGAAACTTACTTTAAAAGCACATATTAAGTTTCAAGAAACATTTGTTGAATAAATCAATGAATGAATAGTTTGTATTTGAGTACTTTAAGGATAGTGACCATTACTTATTCAATCTGGAGAATCATCGATGGTGTTTGTTAACAACACAGATTGTAGAAGTTTCTTTACTTGGATTAACTAATTAAGTATGTCTAGATGGAGCCCAGAAATCTCTGCTTTTCATAAATGTCTCATTTGATTTTGACTATTAACAAATTTATGATACACAGACCTAATGTGCATCCCTGTACCAAATTTGCTTCCCATTCAGTCTGGGTCTGAAGTTTGTTTGCTAAGTTGCAAGTCTTACACTACCGACCTTCCTGACACAACTATTTCCCTGAATGGATGCACACCCATGCTGCTTGAGGCTCTGTCTTGCTAGCTGAGATTTCTCTTGGCCTTGATAGCAGATCTAATCTGACTTTCTGTCTTAGACTAAGAATCCTGGGTAATGCATTCAGATATATCAGCAGGCTGCTTACTAAGCTCACTTCATAATAATTCTTTTTAATTTATGACAGCTAATTGGTGTCAGAAATAGGCACAGAAATGGTAAATTTGGATGGAAACTCATAGCAGAGTTTGACTTCTTTTGTATCCTTCTCAGAGAAGCTCAGCTGGCATGAATGTTTGTTTGAACATGTTCAAATTACACTAAAGGTCTTCAGTTAATTTATTTTTTACACTTGTCTAAAAATAATTCAGTTTTTCCTATTTGTAATAAAATCAAATACTTCATTCAATTGAAAATGCAGAAAATAACTTTCCAGGCTGGTGATCTGTTCCTAGGTTGTGCTATTTGAACATTAATAATTCCTTTTATAATTCGTGGATCTTCATTTTGCTATGAAATGATACCCTTTCCTGTGTAAAATCACAGGTAAACATGCTTATTCAATAGTCACCAGCCAAAGAGTTTACTCAGACAATGGAAGATTGGTTCTTAAAGCTATTGAAATCTATGCCATTTTCTACTGTCACTTTATATTCAAAATACTTCATCTGAATCAGAACTGTGATTATTTAGGACTGTCTCTAATATCCTGCTGTCTGTCAGCAGAATTACTAAGGCTGAGTTGAATTTTTAAAATCGAGTGGCTTTTTTTCCTCAAAAAATAAAATGCGTAAACCTATCATCTAAGATAAATGGGTTATCTAGTACCAGTGGATTAAAAAAAAAAAGAAAGAAAGAAAGAAATCATGCTATCCATGAAGTCTTATATCCATGAAGGAGTGTCAGCATTCAATGTCCCAAATCACTCCAAATTGAATTTACCCTCATATTTCTCCTTATTTTCACTTTTATTGTTTATTAAAAGCACAATTCGGTTTTTTTATAGTAGATGTAAGAATATCTTTTGTTAATCATGTCATCTCCTAATTGAGGACAGAAAGATCAAGAAATAAGTGCCTTACAGGATCACTGAACCTGCAAATTCGCAGCGCAGTAATTGCCCAGCATGTGCTAACAAACTGTTCAGCTCATCTAGGCACACTCAGTCAGCAAGTAAGGAAGCAAAGAGGAGGAAAATAATCAATGGCAATCACATCTATATTTTTTTCCTTTCCTTCAAATGCCATTGTCATCTCATTCATGGGAGAAAAGCAAAAAGTAATTTAGAAAGTTATCAAAATAAAAAGGAGAAAAAGTGAAATTTAGAGACAGGAAATATTAATCCAAATTGAAGAGAAGGTTTAATTTCTTTAACATTAAATGAGTTTACTTTTGCAACAAGAAAGGATATCAGTATGTTGTTGTAGTGAGGGTGACAATTGCAATAGAAATCCAAAAGTGTTGCATGATGAATTGAATCACATTGAGTACATCAGCAGGAGTTAAGCAGACAAGCTGGATTAGAGATTATGGTAATACACAGCTAGTCTGGTCATTACTATATCAAATTTTGAACATAACCAAGAAAACAAGTATGGTTAACTGTTAATAGTTTCTATACTAAATAAAGCTGGCCATAATAATCATTAACTATCTCATATACTTTTTTAGTGCCCAGATTTGGAAGTATCATTGTTTATGACAATGCTAAACTAAGCTCCAAGCCTCTATTATTCCATGTCATCCCATATTTATTTGTATATATACATATATATGTATATTTCCAGGCAGGAACTTAATTTAAATAAAGAGATGCATTCAAAGAGATCCAAAATTAACATCCCCGTTAAAATACCTCAGACATATATTCAAATTATAAGATTTGATTTTATGTGCTTATATCACTCAGGCATGAAGAGGTAAATTCACATGAATGCATTTAGATGATTGAATTTATTTTCTTGTTTCGGGTTAAACAGAAATGTCTTATTTAAAACATTTTGGAAACGGATGCTAATTTCCTTCAGAGTTTTACTTGGTTTTTTTTTTTTAGGTTTTTGTTTTGTTTATAATGATGAATATCAGATATGTTGTTTACATATTGGGAAACAATCTAGTCATAATTAATGAATGTTAAAACTTACTTTATGGCAATAACTTTAGAATCACTCTTCTTAGTCATTGTATTTCTTATTTCTAATTTCTGGCATAATGTCAGGAAAGGGAGAGAGAAGAATGAACAGCAGCACATCCAGAGAAAACCTGAGCCAACTTTTAAGCATAACCTTAGTGTGCTTATATCTCACTTTCTGCCTTTACTTGAAACTACCAAGTTATTTGGCTCCTCACATAAGCACTGTGCTTAAGTCTATCAGTCTGGATGATCTTCCATGTATGAAGTTTCCAGGTGCCCTGGCCCATACACTGTTATCTGCAGGTCTACTGGATAATTACTTCTGTAAAGTGAAAACTACCTTTTAACTAACATTTTCATAATTGATCACAACTCATGAGTGATTATAATCTAGAGTGTTTACCTCTTAGATAATAAATCCTCAGCCAACGAGGTGTCAGTCAGTTAATAATCTTTTTTACGATTATTGAAATTATCATATGAATTCTACTTTCTCTCTTTTTGTAAAATTCTGTATATGAGAGTCCCTAATTTTCTTCCTTAAAGAGAGAAGGGCACCTGCGGTTTAGATGGGCGCCTCATTTTATCTGAAACACTTGTACGATTTCATCATAGGTACCCTCTTCTGTTGAAGTGAGCAATATACTTCAATACAAGTTTTCCCCCCTTGTAACGATCTATTTCTGTCTCTAGCATTTTGCCCCTATAAGTTCTGGATCCTTGGGAGACATAGGTTTTTATTTTTCATAAAAAATTTATTTTAGAATAGTTCTAGATTTTTTTAAAGTTAAGATAGTAATGAGTCTTCATATATCCCACACCCAGTTTCTCCTATTACCATCATCTTATTATTAAGGCATATTTGTCATAATTAATGAACAAATATTGATACATTATTATTGACAAAAGTTCATAATTTATTCATTTTTTACTTTTTACCTAATATCTGTTTTCTGTTCCAGAATCCCACTCAAGGTTACCACGTTCTATTTAGTCCTTATGCTTCTTGGCTTCCTCTTTCTGTAATAGTTTCTTAGGCTTCTCTTGTTTGCAATGACCTTGACAATTTTGTAGAGCACTGGTCAGATAGTTTGTAGAATGTTCTTTTGTTGAGACATATTTAATGTTTTATCAAGAGAGACTTGGTAATGATTTTCTTTTCAGAAAGAACACAGAGGTAAGGTGGCATTTTTATCACATTATATAAAGGGTACATACTATCAGTATAGGTTAACACTGCTCTATTAACCTTACTCAGTGGCTGAGGTATATATGTCAGGATACTCACTGTAAAGCTATTTTTGTTTAGCTTCTTTTCATATGTTACTCTTTGAAAGGAAGTCACTGGGTGAAACTTACTTAAAGTGTGAGGATTTATGCTCTGTCTCCTTGAAAGCAAAGTATCTATGTAAATTATTTGAGATTCTTTTTTTTTTTTTTTGAGACAGAGTCTCAATCTGTCACCCAGGCTGGAGTGCTGTGGTGCAATCACTGCTCACTGCAGCCTTGACCTCCCAGGCTCAGATGATCCTCCCACCTCAGCCTCCTGAGTAGCTGGGACTACAGTCATGAACCACCATGCCTAGCTAGTTTTTGTATTTTTTATTAATAGTAGAGATAGGGTTTTGCCATGTTGCCCAGCCTGATCTCAAACTCCTGGGCTCAAGCAATCTGCTCATAATGGCCTCTCAAAGTGCTAAGATTACAGGCATGAGCCACCTTGCCTGACCAGGATTCTTCTACATGGGGGATTTGTCTCTTCACCTATATTTATATATTTATTCAATCATTCACTTATTTTTATTAGAAAAAACACATTTAATCTTTGGGTTTAATCCTATATTTATTTTATTATATTTTACTCAAATTGTCCCAGTATGGGCATTTGAGAGCACTTCCAATTGCCTTCTTCATTATTTGACTCATCCTCAACATTGTGGCTTTTTTGTTTATTTGTTTGAATACAATTTCTGGCATTATGACAGTTATTTCCAGGCTCATCTAGGATATTTCCTGCCCTGGTTCCAAAATCAGCCATTTCTCTAGCCATCCCCACCAGTTTTTTTTGAAAAAATAAAAATCTGAATGTGCTCATTTATACTGGACATCATTGATTCTAGGCTCTCTCAAATGAAAATGAAGAAAATATATGTATATATCCTGATTCGTGTATATACACGTGTCTATAAATATTTCTGTGTAGCCGTCTATATCTGTATTAAGCTAAACAGCTGTAAACATTCTATGTAACTATATCTATCTTGAAATAACTCTAATTCATTACCACATGGATTATTTTAACTTCCCTCCCTTGTTTATCTACAGCCTCTCACTTCAACTGTGAGAAACCTGACTGCCAATATCTACCACTCTTTTACTTGTTTATTTTCTGTCTATAAATACAGTTGTTTCATAAATTGCAATGCATACTCCATTGTGGAGGAACTTCATAAACTATAGTACAGTGCTTTTGTAAAATTTCTTTGCTTTTAATATTAAAGGCTCCACTCATTTCCAAAGTCACTAGGTCATCACCTTTTCTCCCACCCCCTTCTGTGAGGTTGTTTCATAGATATTTAATACAATTATATTCCTTTTTTGCATTTTCCATTATATCCTCAGATCTGACCTCCAAAATTATTTTTTCTAAGTTCCATGTATTAAGTTTCACTCTTAATGTTGTAAAGTTCTATGGATTTTAACAATTGAATGGTATATATCTACCATTACGGTAATGTATAAAATAGTTTCACTACTCTAAAAATTTTGCTTTTTACCTATTCAAACTGTCCTTCCCCTCTGTTGTGTCTCTGGCAATCACTGTTCTGTTTACTGGCGCTATAGTTTTGCTTTCTACGAAGTATCATGTAAGTGGAAAAAATGTACTACATAGCCTTTTGAGACTTTTCTTTCACTTAGCACTATGAATTTAAGATTTATTCATGTCATTGTATGGCTTAATAGCTCATACTTTTTGCAGATGAATATTATTTCATTTTAGGGATGTACCGCAGTTTAGTTATACACTACCTATGGAAGTCATCTTAGTTTCCTCCGTTTGGGGCAAATATAAATAAAGTTCTTATAAACATTCACCATCCAATGTTTGTGGGAACATAACTTGTTAATCAGTTGGGTAAATATCTAGGAGTGCAATTGTTGTGTTACATGGGAAGGCTATGTTTAGTTTTGTTGAGAAACTGCCAAACTATTTTCCAATGTGGCTGTACAATTTTGCCTTCCTGCAAGTAATGAAATAGTCTCCATTACTCAATAACCTTGCCAGCAATTGATACTGTCAGGATTTTCTTTTTGTTTTTGTTTCTGTTTTGCTTTGGTTTCACTGCCATTCTAATAAGCTTGCAGTAGTATCTTATGATTTTAGTTTGCATTTTCATATTAGAATCTTTTCATATGCTTATTTGCCATCTCTCTATCTGTTGTGATAAGGTGTCTGTTCAGAACTTTTACCCCTTCTTTTAATTGGGTTGTTCATTTTCCTTTTGTTGACTTTTAAGTGTTGTTTGTACATTTTGGATACAAGTCATTTATCAGATATGTGTTCAGAAATGATTTCTCCTGGTTTTGGCTTGCCTCTTGATTGTCTTAACAGTGTCTTTGGCAGAAGAGAAGTTTTCAATTTTAATAAAATCCAGCTAATTTTTTTCTTGTGGTGTTGTACATAAACTGTCATTGCCAAATGTGAGATCACCTAAAAATTCTCCTTCTTCTTTCCGAAAAGCTATGCAGTTTTGCATTTCATATATAGGTTTATTTTTAGTTAATTTTAGTGCAAATATTTAAGGTATATGTCTAGGGTCATTTTTTGCATAGGGAAATCTCACTGTTTCAACATCATTTGTTTAAAGACTATTCTTTTTCTATTGAATTGCTTTTGTGCCTTTGCAAAATCAGTTGACAATATCTGTGCAGGTCTATTTTTGAACTATCTATTCTGTTCAATTACCAATACCATGCTGACTTGATTACTTTAACCTTAGAGAAATTCTTGACAAAGATTAGTGTTAGTCCTCCAAATAGATTAGTGTTAGTCCTCTAAATTTATTCTTCTTTATTATTATGTTGAGTATTCAGTGATTTTGCCTTGTCTTGTAAATTTTAGAATTTGTCAATATCTATAAAATCATTGTCTGGGATTTTTACCTGGATTATGTTAAATGCATAAATAAAGAGGGAAAGAAGGCTGGGCTCATGACTGCAATCACAGTACTTTGGGAGACTGAGGTGGAAAGATCACTTGAGCCCAGGAGTTTGAGACCAGCTTGGGCAACATAATGAGACCCCATTCCTATAAAAATAAATTCAAAAATAAAAATATCAGTGAGAGGTGGAGGTGCATGCCTATAGTTCTATCTACTCAAGAGGCTGAGGTGTGAAGATTGCTTGAGCCCAGGAGTTCAAGACTGCAGTTAACTAAAGCAGGTATCTCCAACCCCAGGGCCAGGATGGGTACCAGTCTGTGGCTTGTTAGGAACCAGGCTATACAGCAGGAGGTGAGGAACAGCAAGCAAGTGAGCATTAAGGCCTGAGCTCCACCTCCTGTCAGATCAGCTGGTACATTAGATTCTCACAGGAGCAGGAACTCTATTGTGAACTCTGCATGCTAGGGATCAGAATCTAACTGACGCCTGATGATCAAAGGTGGAACAATTTCATTGAAAGCATGCCCCATCCCCTGAGCTAAAGAAAATAATTAACAAGATTGTCTCTTATTCTATGAACAAAGATGATCTCTTAGCTTATTTAGATTTTCTTTCAGTATTTTCTTATTTATTTATTTATTTAACTTTTGAGACAGAGTCTCGCTGTCACCCAGGCTGGAGTGCAATGGCACGGTCTTGGCTCACTGCAACCTCTGCCTCCAGAGTTCAAGCAGTTCTACTGCCTCAGCCTCCTAAAGTGCTGGGATTACAGGCATGAGCCACTGCACTTGGCCTTCTTTTAATTTTGTCATACGTTTTTTTTTTTAGTTTTCTACGTAAAGATCCTGTACGTATTTTTTCTTACATTTATACCTAAGTATTTTTTCATTTTTTGATGCTATTAAAAATGATATATTTTTTATTCCAGTTATTCATTGCTAGTTTATGGGAAAACAGTGGACTTTTTATATTGACCTTGTATCTCCAACAATGCTATACTCTATTATCATCTAGATTTTCTTTCTGTAGATTCTTGGAAGCTTTTTACACACTCACAGAACCTGTGAAAAAAGAGAGTTTTATTTCACCTACCCATTCTGTGTAAGTTTTATCTATTTTTTCCTTGTTTTATTACACTAACCAGGACTTCTAGTATGACATTAAGAGGATCAGTGAGAGACAAGAGAATATTTTTAATGGCATGGCATTTTTAATCATTTAAGTACAACTTCTTCCAAAATAACTATTAATTTGGAAGCAAATACTTATATATTGTAAAAAAAAGTCTATATTCAAATTAGAGTTAAATTCAAAGAAATTTTAAATACTGATCTTTTGCCTTGCTAAGAAATGAAATAAAATTATGGTCCTTATTATTTATTTTATATGTAGCTTGCTTACAAGTGTTAGAATAAATGCATTTTTATAAAATTTGACTATTGTAAAATACACCCATTCACTTACACTAAGACAGAGATAGATTTCTGATAGCTAAGTGATTTAAATCCTATTTGTTAAAAATACCCCTTATGAGTTACATCCAGTGAAATTTGTCCTTATGTGCTGTATTTATGCTGGCATAAGCTGTGCTATATTTTTATGCAGTTTAAAATAATTTCATCTTCTTAATTTTCTTTTCCTACATGAATTATAAAATAAGAAATAAAAAAGTAGAAAAGAGGAGATTTTCTGGGGAAAAAATGCAATTCAAGTATAATTGCTCTAAATATACAGATTTTCTTTAACCAGTAAATGTTGGCAACATAACTTTTTTAACATCATACTCTAAAAGAAGTCTATTCTTGTAATTTAAAAATAAGCTTATTGCTATACATTTTAGACATTAAACTGATTTCTCCCCTGTGTTGTCAGTCTTTAGTGACAAAAATACCTATGTAAGAAACCTGTGTGATCTGCACATGTACCCTAGAAAGTAAAATATAATAATAATAATAATAAAAGAAATTTATAAGACAAAAAAATGACTCAGTCTTATTTACTTTGTAATATCTCTGCTCCTATGAGTCTCTTTTTTATTTGTAAGCAACTGTTTTCTGGGGTGTTAGAAGGACAATTTGGTGATAGGAAAAGGATAAAACAAAATAATTCTAGGAAATTCACTCCACAAAACATTCTGAGATTGACTTTGTAACAAATCTCAACAACTATTTCAATGATCTCAACTTTGAGCTGATAAGAAAAGCTATAGAATCCTGTTTTTCAGCCTGTGATCAGCTGATATTGTGTCACCCATAGAAAGAATATTTTAAGTGAAATGTTTGTTACTGACAATTTATCAAAAAGAGGTGCATTTATTTATTTTTATATTGCCTCTCCTTTGTGAAGCAAGTTATACTTCGAGTATCCATTGCTACTATGCTGTTCTATAAACACAAAAATTAGTAAGGATTTGCTCCTAGCCATCCAAGGATGTCACATATGCCAAGAGAGCCAGAAACAGATGTTAATGCAGCATACTATATGTAAAGGTTGCAAGACTTCACTAAGCATTACGGTTCCATCTGTGGTAGTTATGAAAGTTGTTATAGAGAAAGTATATCCCTGTTCTCAGGTATTTGAATTAAGAAAATAAATGTGAGTCTCTGTTGTATTATCTATAAAATAGCCTATTTAAATAACAGATGATTAATGAAGGAAGAGATGCAGGTCTATATTCATAACCCAAAGGCTGTCCAAGAATATTAAAAGGTCAGATTTTTCTACCACTTGTTCAATTTGCTGCTGCTATTGTCCATCTGCATTAGGAAACTTGTAGGCAGATTTAGTTTTTCCTATATCTAAGTACTGTCTGGTAACAGTCACGCAGATAATGTGCTGATTTCTTCATACTGAACTAAATAGGCATATATATTTTTATTATTTAATTTTGAACAGACTTCTCAAATACTGCTAAATCTCAGACAGGCAATTTATGTAAACAGTTTAGTCAACTGAAGTGATAGTCCCATTCTTATATTATAAATCCCATAAATCTATTCTCAATATAAGATTAAAATTATATAATGTAACATTCATTTATTAAATATGACTACAACATAAAAGAAACACACTTTGCAGGCTAGTTAGAAGGTAGGGAGTTGGAAAGCAAAGATAAGTAGACATGGGTCTGAAAACATCGAAAACAGTAATCAGCAAACTTTTTTTTACAAATAGTAAATATCTTACATTTTGTAGCTCATAGGTCTTCATCACAAGTACTCAGTGCTATAGTTGTAGTGTAGCCAAGACAATATGTAAATGAATGAATGTGCTTGTCTTTTAGTAAAACTTTATTCATAAAATACTAAAATTTAAATTTTATTTAAATTTATTTAAATATTTATTTAAATTTTATTTAAATTTTATTTGCTATGAATTTTGCTTCTTTTGATTTTTTTAACCATTTAAAAATATGAAATGCATTCTAAGACAGCTAGAAGTACAAAATAGACATTGAAATGGATTTCTTCTGAGAGTTATGATTTGACGATCCCAAATATAATCCATTAGACGTTTAATCATTACCTTGTACCTAGTGGGAAATTATTGAAGCATTTTATCCACTTTAAAAATGTATGACTTTGAATTGGTACATTCAAAAAATTGACATTTAATGTGATTATTGATATGTTTATTCTGAAGTCTGCATTCATTTTTGTTTGTTTTTTGTTTCTTTCTCCTGTTTCTCTAGTTCTTCTTTCTTGCTTTTGTGTGTGCTACTAGAATATTTTGAAATTTAATTTTTATTTATCTGTAGTATCTCTGAGTGACTGCATGTATTACTATTTTAGGATATATATTTTGGAACTTCACATATATATTTAAGGTAATATGTAACAATCTATTATATCTATTATATAT
Source organism: Cacajao melanocephalus (assembly GCA_963573385.1). Lineage (NCBI taxonomy): Eukaryota > Metazoa > Chordata > Mammalia > Primates > Pitheciidae > Cacajao > Cacajao melanocephalus. Next base: position 4,449 of record CAUYLG010041036.1, on the reverse strand, counting down.
ATAACATATATTGTATATACTATGTATGTATAAAATTAGGGTTTATAGGTGTTCGCATTTTACAGAAAACATGCCTTTACCCCTCCCCACTTAGAAGTATCTTAAATATTTTTTCTATATACATTGAGAACTACAGCAGCAGTTGCTATAATTACTGCTTCAATTGTCTAACATAATTTAGAAACTCAAAACTATAAATAATTCTGTTATATTTATCTATATAAACATTTTTCTGTTGTTCTTTTTTGCCTCTTGCTTTTCTAGGATTACTTATTTTGTCATTTTATTTATGTTTAGAGAACTTCCTCTATTCATTTTTTCTAGAGTAAATTTCCTGGTCATAAATTCTCTCAATTTTTCTTTATCTGAAAACGTTTTTGTTTCCTTGTTCTCCGGAGAAACATTTTGTTTTTCCAGAGAAAATAAAGAATATTTTATCTGAATACAGAATTCTGGGTTGACAGTTTTTTTATTTCAGAATTTTAAAAAATGAGTCATTTTTCTCTTGCCTCTATACTTTTTGTTCGTTTATTTATTTACTTTTTTGTGTGTGTGCGGAGTCTCACTCTGTCATGTAGACTGGGGTCCAGTGGTATGTTCTCCGTTCACTGCAACCATCGCCTCCCAGGTTAAAGGGATTCTCATGTCTCAGCCTTCTGAGTAGCTGGGATTACAGGTGCCCACCACCATGCCCACAAAATTTGGATGTTTTTAGTAGAGACAGGGTTTCACCATGTTGGCCAGGCTGGTCTCGAACTCCTAACCTCAAGTGATCCACCCACCTTGGCCTTCCAAATTTCTGGGATTACAGGCATGAGCTACCACACCAGGGCTATTCTTTTTGATAAGAAAATCTCTGTTATTTGAGTTGTTTTTTTCAGCATAGATAAGGTGTGTCTTCTTTATCCTTTCAAATGTTTCTTTTTACTCATCAGTTTTAGTTATTTACATATGATGTGACTTAGTGTAGGATTATTTAAATTTATGGTGCTTGAGAAATACTATTTGACCCAGCAATTCCATTACTGAGTATATACACAAAGGAATATAAATCATACTATTATAAAGATAAATGCACATGTATGTTCACTGCAGCACTATTCACAGTAGCAAAGACATGGAATCAAACCAAATGCCCATCAATGATAGACTGGATGAAGAAAATATGATACATATACACCATGGAATACTATGCAACCTTAAAAAGAATGGGACCATGTCCTTTGCAGGGACATAGATAGAGCTGGAAACCATTATCCTCAGCAAACTAACACTGGAATAGAAAACCAAACATTGTTTGTTCCCATAAGTGGGAGTAGATTAATGAGAGCACATGAACAACACCCACTAGACACTTGTAGCGTGGATGGTGATAAGAAGAACATCAGGAAGAATAACTAATGGATGCTGGACTTAATACCTGGGTGAAGGGATGATTTATGCAGTAAACCACCATGGCACGTGACTACCTATGTAACAAACCGGCACATCCTGCACATGTGCCCTGAACTTAAAATAAATGTTGAAGAACTTACAATATTGTTTTGGCTTTTATCATGTCATAACAAACTATTCCAGAACTTAGTGGCATAAAACAGCCATTCAGGGTTTCTGTGGGTCAGGACTTTAGAAGGGCACTAAATAAATAAATAAGTAAATTTATCCTGCTTGGGGTTCACTTGGTTTCTTTATCTGTAGCTTTATGTCTTTTGCTCAATTAAAGCACATTTAAGCCATCATTGTTTCAAGTACTTTTGCACTCTCACCCTCTTTCTTTTCTCCTTTCAGAACTCTGATACCATAAATCCTAGTTATTTTCTTTCAGCAGCACAGATCCCACCATTTTTTAAAATTAATTTTTAAATTTAATTATCTCTATTGTTTTATCTTCAATTTTGCTGATCCTCTATCCTCTCCCTCGGTTATTGCATTTTTCAGTTCTATAATTTCCATTTAATTCTTCTAACTCTTTGGTGAGACTTTTTATCTTACCATTTGTTTCAGGTGTTCTTGTAATTGTTTGTTGCAACATATTATGATGCTAATTTAAAGTTCTTGTCAAATAATTCTAATACAGCATCCTTCACTTTATTCGATTTGGGGTGTCATGGACCATGCCCATAAAAGACAGCAAACTTAATTGATAAATGTTTCTTGTGTCTTGACTGCTCCAGCAATTGGCCACTCCTTAATCTTGGTCCCTCTCTCCAGGCTTCCCTATTACTTGGACTTGTTAAGTTGAAAGAAAGAGTTGCCTGTGTCTTACTTTAAAAGTTGAAAATAATTATGTTTTTTGAGAAAAGACATATTGAAAGCTCAGATAGACTGAAAGCTAGCCACTAAGACCCCCAGTGATACCAACCTGGCTGAAAGATGGGGAAGCAACTCTTATTTGTCCTTTCTGGTGGTTAGCCTCCTTGTATTTGAGCGGTGATATTACTAAGTTTCCACTATGTCTCTTTTGACATTATCTCAGCCTGGAAGGAAAGGATGACTCTTTAGCGTCCAATGTTGGTGGAAGTCCAGGCACCCTGTGTGATAACTGACAGGGGTGGCTGGGTTCTGCTACCTTACTGACGAGTACTCATGAAAGTCCCTGTTCCACATTGTTCCTTGTTTGGCATCACATGAATAGGGGTCTGTGGGGGAACCTGGACTCCTCATTACAGCATGGTACAATTTGGTGTCTAGACAGATGTCAGGTGTATAGGTTGAACAGTAATTTTTTGTGGTATTTCTTTTTTATAGAGCAGCAATTGTCTAAAAGTTTTTGTCTTGCCAGCTTCACTATTTCCTGTTGGTTGTTTTTAGAGAGAAGACTTGAAGGGTACTTTTTTTTTTCCTATGCATGTTGGTATTGCTGGATTGCCGGCTTCTCTAGCACCCGGTCTGAGTTATATGAGGCAAAAAAGAAAGTCCAAGAAACTTGTCTTTTATTAAGCCCAGAAGCCCAATCCCATCTGACCTCTTCCTGTTTTTCAAATTCTTCTTATTTTTTAAAAATATGTATAATGTTCAGGTGTTTAATTTTGTACTATGAAAGTGGAATAAGGAAGAGTACATCCACTCTGCCTCTTCCGAAATTCTAGTCCTATTGAAGCACTTTATGTAGGGAAGTAGTATGATTATACATTGGCATTAACAGAGATAAGTTTTGTATGAGAACACAGTTACAAGATATTAAGTTACATTAAGCTAGAAAAAGTTAAATGCAGAACTGAGACATTAGCTGTGCCATCAGAAGAGTGAGGATTTTTTTTTAATTGAAGAGGCTAGCATAATTGTTTGACAGAAAACCTCTTAACTTTTAAAATTTGCAATATCTATACTTACTCTAGGAGTTTGTTTCTAATACACTAAACCTCCTATGGTTCTAGAGATTTTATTTTTACTTACCAGACTCAAATATATATATGTGTATTACATATGTATTACATATATCAGTGAATATACATATTTCATGTATATGTGAATATATACAACAAACACAATCTAAAACATGGAAAATTATAGGGATGAAATGTGCTGTAATTAATTGTAACAGAGTACATGGTAGATTAGAATAACATATTCATGGTAGTTACCTTGCAGACTACATTCAAGGTCACTTATTAATTACTGGAGACTAAGGCGACATAATAAGCAACATTGGCAGGATTTTATTTCTCCTTATGGTTGTATAGGACTCCATTGCATATATAAACTATTCCTTTCCTTTGGGTAAATGCCCAGTAGTGGGATTGCTGGATCATTTGGTAGTTATATTTTTAATTTTTTAGGAAACTCCATACTGTTCTCCTAGTGTCTATACTAGTTTACATATCCGCCAACGGTGCATAAGAGTTTGTTTCTCTTAACCTTCATTAGCATTTATTATTTTTTGTCTTTTTGGTAAAAACCATTCCAACTAGGGTGAGACAATCTTTAATTGTGGTTTTGATTTGTATATCCATGATGATTAGTGACTCTGAGCATTTCTTTATACATTATTGGCTATTTATATATTTTCTTTTGAGAAGTGTCAGATCATTTAATTAGATTTTTTGATTAGATTATTTACTTGTCTGTTTGTTTTCTGCTGTTGAGATGTTTGAGTTTCTTGCAGATTCTGGGTATTAACCCTCTGCCATATTAATAGTTTACCAATATTTTCTCCCATTCTGTAGGTTGCTTTTTGACTCTGTTGATTGTTTCCTTTGCTGTGCAGAGTTTTAGTTTGATAAAATCCCATTAGTTTATTTTTGCTTTTGTTGCCTGTGCTGTTGAGGTTTTAGTTGTAATTTTTTTTTTTTTTTTTTTGAGGCAGATTCTCACTATGTCTCCCAGGCTGGAGTGCAGTGGCGCAATCTTGGCTCGCTGCAACCTCCGCCTCCTGAGTTCAAGCAATTCTCCTGCCTTAGCCTCTTGAGTAGCTGGGATTACAGGTGAGCACCACCATGCCCGGCTAAT